>CATIWJ010078716.1:0-18454 GCA_949640765.1 Croton laevigatus | reverse complement strand
AGTTCCCTAAACCTAAACATAAATAGAGGGTACGAGGAAATGCCTACGAAAGACTCTTCTTCTCTATATTTTCAATTTTAATCTCACTTTTGATCTCCATTTCAGGTAACTCTATCTCTCTCTGTCTCAATTTTAATATCTAAAACTTGATTTGAGCCATGGCGATTGGTATTTCTTTATTAGGGTGACTGTATTTTTTAGGTTAAAATCGTGATGTTTGCTGCCGCTATACTTTTACACAGATAATCAATATATGATATATACATGGGTGTTGTCGATCTTGTAGCCGTTGAATTTTCCCATAACAAGTTGATGAAATCTACTGCATACTTAAAGAAGGCATCTTTCATTTCTTTAGCACTTGGATCTATAGCTATGTCTATCCTTGCCCTCGGGGCTGACAATCTCATTGTTTTTGTTTTGTTTTTTAGGTTGATTAATTATAACATTACTTTTAAATTGAAAAAGTTGCATTTCCTCCTCAAGCTAGGGAAGTTATTTTCCTTTCATAGAAATGGTTGAAGTTTTTTATTTTTAAGAAAGTTGTATTTTTCTACTTTACTCACTCCCAATCAAACGTTATTGCAGCGTGAACTTACAAAGTTTTGTAATAGATGGCAAAATGGCAAATCATGTTTGGTTTTGAATGGAAAATCGATTAATAGTTAAAAAATTGAATTCAGTTTGCCTTTTTAGTGTTTCACTTTGAACTATATTAAATGAATGCAATTTGCTATAGTATTCTTAGATCACTTTAATGAAATATATAAAGTCAAACTTGTCATAAAATGGATATTACCAACATTTCATGTGTGGAAATCACTTTCCAAGATAACCAAATTGAGACGCAAAGTCTAATTCATTTGCTGGCTTGTATTAGTCTCCAAATAAATGCTATTTATCATAATTTTAAAATTTTGATTCTGATTTTAAAATTAGACACAAAATAATTTGTACCCTATTCTCATTTTGTTTCATTTCAATGACCTCTTTTTTGTTTTTTTTTTTATCATTTTAAATGTTTTTGACATTTAATATTTTTTTTTTACAAACTATTTTTATTTAATTTATCTAAAAAATTTAAATTCAAAACTACCAAATAATTAAGAGTATTGTTGGACTTGGTTTGCTGTAAATTTCCCTGAAGTCACAATCCCTTTGTTTTTTCTTCTGTATTATCAAATGGGAAGGGAAGACACATGAATATGAAAATGAAATCCAATATGGCTGCGGTGACATGGCGGCACTAACTGGATAATAATTGTATTAGTATTTCCTATTTATGCTTAATTTCCAAAATTTTCCTATTTAATTAATTTTCCATAATTTTCCTATTTAATTAATTTTCCATAATTTTCCTATTTAATTAATTTCCATAATTTTCTTACTTAATATTTTAAAAGTAAGCACTCATGGTCAGTTGTTCAAAAAACAGGTAGAATTAAAAAAAAAATAATAATAATAATAAAAAAAAGAGTTATAAAACCTATACACAAACTTCCAACTGATAATTGATATTTTGAATTCGACCTACCCCATGCTTATGAAGTCCAAATTTCATTAAAAGCTTGATGTTGATTTCTACTAGTCAATGAAGACAGCTGCAACTGTTATAATCTATACATATTCTTATTTTCCCTTTTGAGGTGTAAGTGTGTCTTTTTTTATATATATATTAATGCAACGACCTGGAAATAATATTAATGTTTTTTTTTTCATTGTTTTAATATTATATTTTTTTTTTGTATTATTTCTTTCTGCATTAATATAGTATTTACTATTTGGGAGTTTCAAATATATTTGCTATAAAAAATACATAAATATTAAAAAGTTAATACTTTCTGGTTAAATTTTTATTTTATTTTTTGTCTTCTCAGAATAGTTAATACGTTTGGCATCGTTTGTTTTTCCAAGAATTGCATACATGATGTTAAAATCAACATTCTAAAAAATAGACTTATTTTATATTTTAAAAGATAACAATATATATATAATTAATTTAATTATATTTTGGTAACGTTGCTTTTAAATCAGTAAAGTTGTATACTCCATATAGCTTTTAAATTAGTAATATTTTGTATTTTCTATATAGCTTGGAAAGTTACCATTTCTCGTTAGGAGTGTACAATTATGGTTCGGTTAATCGAATCGAATCGAACCGAAATTCAATTTTTGGTTTAAAACCGAATTGAAATTTTATAAACCGAACCAAAATTCGGTTTAAACGAATTTTGGTTCGGTTTCGGTTTAAATTCGGTTTTAACCGAATTTTACATGTAAAAAAAATTAGGTTTCTACAATTTAACGAACCGAAAACTGAACCAAAAATTCGGTTTATACTATTTGACTAACCGAAAATTTGGTTAACTGATTATTCGGTTCGGTTTTGGTTCGGAAACCGAATATCGGTTCGGTTTGTACACCCCTAATTCTCGTACCTGGAAATTGGAATGTTTGCCATATGAAAAATAGAATAAATAAAATGAACCAAACTGACGAATGTTTATTGTCCTC
Organism: Croton laevigatus; assembly: GCA_949640765.1. Lineage (NCBI taxonomy): Eukaryota > Viridiplantae > Streptophyta > Magnoliopsida > Malpighiales > Euphorbiaceae > Croton > Croton laevigatus. The sequence goes on along the minus strand of CATIWJ010078716.1, from coordinate 15,940 downwards.
ATACCGAAAAATTGGAATGTTTACCATATGAAAAATAAAATAAATAAAATGAACAAAATAGATGAAAGTTTTATTTTTAGAAAGTTGTATTTCTCTAGTAAAGTTAAATGATTGAAATCAAAACATTTCGTTTGTTTAATTGGTTATATTTGTAAAAGAAATAAAGATTAAATATGAATAGCATAGCAAATTGGTTATTAATTGGATTTTAGAATTGAATTGATTTATTTGTTTATGTGTTTTTGAGTAATTAAAACATATTTTGGGTATAGTTCCACAAAATCAACCGTTTTTTGAAGTAGCGTTTTGCTGTTTTAGTATCTTTATCTTCTAGTTTTTTTTAGAAGCACTAAAAACTAAAAAAATAGTATTGATTTCAATTTTCAAAATATTAAAAAATACTTAAAAATTTGCTAAAAGAGCTTCTGAAAAAAATTGTTGAAACCATGGCTTTCTGCCCCTGGATCAAGTAACTGTAGTTCTTTTCCTTTTATATTCTCGCAGGCAGTATTCAGTGTAGGAACGGTGGCCAACATGTGTTTCATGTTTGCAGTGACAACACCAATGGGAATAGTATTAGGTAATTAACATACAAATTAATGAAAAATAGGGCATAAGTTAACGGAAGATCAAATTAGGTTAACTGAAATAAAATATATGAACAAAAAGGATGAGGATAGATGCCTAAGAATTTCTCCTAATGGAATTATTGTTTAGAATTTTCAAATTGATTTGGATTACAATGTCCCAATCTGCTATCGGTTTGCTTCCAAGATGGCTAGTTCAAGTACCCTGCCATCTTCCAAAAAAGACAACCAGAGGTTGATGCAGTTCCCATTACATATCATCACTTATCCGTAGCCTTACAACTACATGGGCCTACAATTGAGACTTCGTTTCTTGTAATTTTGCTGGAAGTCACAATCCCTTTGTTTTTCTGCCGTGTTAAATGGGGAGGGAAGACTCTGCAAATGCAACGACTTGGAAAACCTAGGCACACACGTCTTGGTAGTAGAAGATGCCCTGCTTTTTTGGTAGTTTACTAATAATAACATTATTTTAAATTAAATGTTTTTGAATTAGTATTGTATTTAGGAGTTTCAAATATTAGATTTGATGTTTTCTATAAATAAAATGGTAGATAAATATTAAGAATTGAAAGTGCAAGATAATTTATAGTAAGAACCTAAATACTGAACTGGTAGTATTTTTTTTAATAAACTATGGAAATGGTATTCATATGTGATATATAGTATCTGGAATTCGTATTCGGATTGAAAGTAAAAAAAAATTATTGTTAGTAGGATTTTTGTTGTATATCATCTGGCAAATTTGTTTCTCAAAATAATACAATAAAACCCAAAATTATTTTCTTTATAGTTAATTCTTGAGGTTTTTCAGAAGGGCCTATAATTAGTCCTTTTATTATTACTTTAACAGAAGACGGAACGATCAAATTCTCCAACGGATTTAAAACATATGAATAAATTTGTCTGTTTAAAAAATCATGAGGAGATTTTTATAATTTTTGTTAAAACTCGGGAGGTTTTTTTTGTAAATTTTCCTATTTTTTACTTTAAAAGATAACAATATTTATATAATTATTTTAATTATATTTTGGTAACATTACTTTTAAATCAGTAAAGTTGTATTCTCCATATAGCTTTTAAATCAGTAATATTTTGTATTTTCTATATAATTTGGGAAGTTACTTTTCTCGTACCGGAAAATTGAAATGTTTATTGTATGAAAAATAAAATAAATAAAATGAACCAAACAGATGAAAGTTTTATTTTTAGAAACAAATAAATAAATTGATCCAAATGGAAAATTGAAATGTTTTGTTTTTTTAGGTTAATTATGTGCGTAAATCAATGGAAAAAAAATGGTACTTCATAAGATGTATTGATGATACTGTAATATCATGAAAATTCTGAATGGGGACGTAGAAATTGAACAAAGGTGGTGTTTTTCTTTTTAAATAAACAAGTTTACAATAATGGAATACTGGTTTTTTAGTTTTAGTGTTTGAATTTACTAATTTATATTCTGGTTTCGGCTTCGTTTGTTCTTCCAAGAAGTTTGTTTTCCCAAGAAGTGCATACATGATGTTAAAATTAACATTCTGAAAATAGGCTTATTTTATATTTTAAAAGATAATAATACATCAATATTATATTAGTAAAGTTGTATTTTCATATAACTTTTAAATCAGTAATATTTTGTATTATTTATATAGTTTGGGAAGATACTGTCTTCGTACTAGAAAATTTAAATATTTACCATATGAAAAATATAATAAATAAAATAAACCTAACTGGTGAAAGTAGTATTTTTAGAAAGTTATATTTCTCTGGTCTTAACGTTAGTTAACGGAATGATAAAATAACTTTACTTAACTAAATTGCGAGAATAAAATAGTTCAATTTTTCAAAACACAAGAACAAAATCATATTTTTGTTATGGTCAGGATATGGTTCCACTATACAATATAGTGAAGGCATGCTCTCAAAGAATATGTCATATGTGTGAGGACTGAGGAATATGTCACATTAAGTTTTTATTTTACATCCTGAAGTCTTTTTAAGAAGTAATTTAGAATAATTTACTTTTGCAGTTTCGATAGGAGTTTCTACCTATTGCAACTTTCTTAATTTTTTAATATTCAATAAATAATTCTGCTCATTATAAAAAATAAATGTTTATGACGATATCTCATTATTCTCGTTGTTTATCATCCAATAAAATTAAAAATAATATATATAACATATTATTAAATAAATAATAGAAATAATTTAGTCTATTTTTTAAAAGTGGAACAAAATATTATACTTTTTGAATATATATATAAGCACAAAATAGTAATTTTTCTTGAAAAATTTGTGGGGACAATTATACCACTACATTTAATGAAATATTTGAGTCACACTGACATGGATAAAGTACTATAATTTATATGTTAAAAAAAATACTATAACTTATATAAACAACTATGATAATTTAAAATATTTTTCTAAAGGCCATGACAAAATAGTATAATTTATGAAAATATGAGATAAAATAGTAATTTTTAATAAATTATTATAAAAATAAATATTAGCTAGTTGCAGGCATACGAAAGTGCATGCACACACAAGCACGTAAACACGTATATATGATATTCTTATTTTGAGATGTAAAGGAATCAATAACTTCCCTTGTCATTCTAAAAAAAAAACTTGACTTGTAACTATTATATTGACTTGATTGCAATTTTTTTTTTCTATTCCTTATAGATCCATCTTATTCATAAATTAGATTGGCATCAAGAGACCAGTAAAAGTCTATTAAATTTGTTTTTATTCATAGAAAAAATAAAATAATCTTGAAATTCTATAAATTGTTTACTTTATAATTGTAATTGATAGTAGCATATTCTAAATCCGTGGGACAAACATGGTTATAAATTGAGTAATAAATTATGAATTAATAAATAATAATCTGCTTAATTCTTCATGCTTCTTGCTACTGCTCATTTTCTATTATATTTTTTAATTGTATTTGGGGCAAGGAAAAATGATGAGTATGTAGCTTTTGGGACTATTAGTTTTATTTTTGCAAACTAGGCATTAAGTAAAGTCAAAGTTTAAAATTGGTGGTATTTGATTTTTTAGCTAAGGGTACCTATACTTAAAAGGCCTTCAAATTCCATATTTGTGATAAATAAAAAATAAATATTATATTAATTCATATTATATAATTAGTTTGGGCTAGTAAACATATAACGTGTTACGTACCATTCAAGGATGACAACACAACTTATTGATTTTTATTGAATGGTTAAAGATGACAACAATTTATTATTTTTATTGAATGTAAGTTTCTAATATCTACCACCTCAAAAATGAATAAATCCAAAACAAATTAATAGTGATTGAAGAAATAATTTTCAAGCTCTTTTCGAATTTATGCGGACATTTGCATGCATTGACTTATTCTACAAATACAAGATTCTTAAACCCCTCTAATACATCTAAAATAGTAATGGAGCAAAGGACTTTTCAAAAGGGCCCAAGTTTATCTTCGAGTATACTTTCAATTACTTAAATATAAATTTATTCAATAAACATTCATTGAGTATATTTTTTTCTAGATTAATGCTATTGTCATTCTATTTATAGAAAATATGAGTACATCTCATTACAAATATAGATAAATTTAGAACAAATGAGAAATATAATAATAATATTACTAAATGATGTAAATTCATTTTTTCTATAAAAAAAAAAGTGCTTATTTTTAATAAACTATGGAAATGGTATTCATATGTGATATATAGTATCTGGAATTCGTATTCGGATTGAAAGTAAAAAAAATTATTGTTAGTAGGATTTTTGTTGTACATCATCTGACAAATTCGTTTCTCAAAATAATACAATAAAACCCAAAATCATTTTGTTTATAGTTAATTTTTGACCTTTTTCAGTTGGCCTATAAAATTATATTTTAATTATTTTACTGTTACTTTAATATAAAGAATAGACAGAACGATTAAATTTTCTAACGAATTTAAAATATAGGAATAAATTTGTCTGTTTAAAAAATCATGGTGAGATTTTTATAATTTTTATTAAAATTCTGGAGATTTTTTCTTTAAATTTTCTTATTTTTTATTCTAAAAGATAATAATATTTATACCATTAATTTAATTATATTTTGGTAACATTACTATTAAATCAGTAAAGTTGTATATTCTTTATATAGCTTTTAAATCAGTAATATTTTATATTCTTCATATAGCTTGGGAAGTTACTTTTCCTGAACCGAAAAATTGAAATGTTTACTGTATGAAAAATAAAATAAATAAAATGAACCAAACGATAAAAGTTTTATTTTTAAAAACAAATAAATAAAATGAACCAAACGGAAAATTGGAATGTTTTGTTTTTTTTAGGTTAATTATTTTTGTAAATCTATGTAAAATTATATTGGAATGGTCATGTCCATAAGCACAAGAGTATCAATCAATGGAAAAATGTACTTCATGAGATGTATTGATGATACTGTAATATAATAAAAATTCTGAACGGGGAGGTAGAAATTGAACAAAGGTGGTGTTTTTCTTTTTAAATAAACAAGGTTACAATAATATATAGTTTTAGTTTTTAGTGAATAGGCTTGAATTGGAATTTTGAATTTACTAATTTATATTTTGGTTAAATTTTTATTTTGTCACAATAGTTATTACTTTTGGCATCGTTTATTTTCCCAAGAAGTGCTCTCCCTTTTTTGTTTGTTTTAATATTAATATTTTTTTCTTTGAATTATTTCTTTCTGAATTATTTAGGAGTTTCAAATATATTTGCTATAAAAAAAATTAGATAGATAAATATTAAAAAGCTAATACTTTCTGGTTAAATTTTTATTTTATTTTTTATTTTGTCACAATAGTTAATAATTTTTTAAACTCAACATTCTGAAAATAGACTTATTTTATATTTTAAAAGATAATAATATTTAGATAATTAATTTAATTATATATTGGTAACATCAATATTAAATCAATAAAATTGTATTCTCTATGTAGCTTTTAAATCCGTAAATCAGTAATATTTTATATTTTTTATATAGTTTGGGAAGTTATTGTCCTCGTACTGGGAAATTGAAATGTTTGGTGAAAGTTTTATTTTTAGAAAGTTGTATTTCTCTAGTCTTAACATTAGTTAACGAAATGATAAAATATTTTTACCGAACTAAATTATGAGGACGAAAGAGTTCAATTTTTCAAAACACGAGGATAAAATCATATTTTTTTTATGGTCAGGATATGGTTTTGCTATACAATATAGTGAAGGTATGCTTTCAAAGAATATGTCATATGTGTGAGGACTGAGGAATATGTCACATGAAGTTTTTATTTTACTTCCCGCAGTCTTTTTTAGAAGTAATTTAGAATAATTTACTTTTGCAGTTTTGATAGGAGTTTGAACCTATTGTAACTTTCTTAATTTTTTAATATTCAATAAATAATTCGGCTGATTGTAAAAAATAAATGTTTATGACCATATCTGATTATTCTCTTTGTTTATCATCCAATAAAATTAAAAATAATATATATAACATATTATTAAATAAATAATAGGAATAATTTAGTCTATTTTTGAAAAGTGGAACAAAATATTATACTTTTTTAACTATATATAAGCACAAAATAGTAATTTCTGTTCAAAATTTTGTGTGGACAATTATAGCACTACATTTAATGGAAAATTTAAGTGAAAATGACTCAGGTGATAAAGTACTATAACTTATATAAACAACTATGATAATTTAAAATATTTTTCTAAAAACTGTGACAAAAGAGTATAATTTGTCAAAATATGAGATTAAAATTGTAATTTTTTAATAAATTATTATAAAAATAGATATTAGATAGTTGCAGGCATACGAAAATGCGTACACATACAAACGCGTAGACAGGTATATGTGATATTCTTGTAACTACTTCCCTTGTCATTTTAAAAAAAAAAAAAAAAAAACTTGACTTGTAACTATTATATTGACTTTGATTGCAAATTTTTTCTCTCTTTCATATGGATCCATCTTATTCATAAATTAAATTAACATCAAGAGACCATTAAAAGTCGATTGAATTTGTTTTTATTCATAGAAAAAATAAAATAATCTTGAAATTCTATAAATTGTTTTACTTTATAATTGTAATTGATATTAACATATTCTAAATCCCTGGCACAAACATGTTTAATGAATTCATAAATTGAGTAACAAATTATGAATTCATAAATAATAATCTGCTTCTGCTTATTTTCTATTATATTGTTTTAACTGTATTTGGAGCAAGGAAAAATGATGAGTATGTAGCTTTTGAGACTATTAGTTTTATTTTTGGAAGCTAGGCATTAAGTAAAGTCAAATATTAAAATTGGGTGTATTTTATTTTTTAGCCAAGGGTACCCATACTTGAAAGGCCTTCAAATCCCATATATGTGATAAATAAAAAATATATATTATACTAATTCATATTATATAATTATTTTGGACTAGTAAACATGTAACGTGTTACGTACTATTTAAAGATAACAACAACTTATCGATTTTTATTGAATGGTTAAAGATGACAACAACTTATTATTTTTATTGAATGTGAGTTTCTAATATGTACCACCTCAAAATGAATGAATCCAAAACAAATTAATAATGATTGAAGAAATAATTTTCAATCTCTTTTCGAATTTCTACGGATATTTGCATGGATTGATTTATTCTACAAATACAAGATTCTTAAACCCCTCTAATACGTCTAAAATAGTAACGGAGCAAAGGATTTTTCAAAGGGCCCAAGTTTATCTTCGAGTATACTTTCAATTACTTAAATATAAATTTATTTAATAAACATTCTCTGAGTATATTTTTTTTCTAGATTAATGCTATTATCATTTTATTTATAAAAAATATGAGTACATCTCATTACAAATATAGATAAATTTAGAATGAATGAGAAATATAATAATAATATTATTAAATGATGTAAATTCATGTTTTCTATATTAAAAAAAGTGTGTGTTTTTTTTTTAAATAAACTATGGAAATGGTATTCATATGTAATATATAGTATCTGGAATTCGTATTCGGATTGAAAGTAAAAAAAATTATTGTTGGTAGGATTTTTGTTGTACATCATCTGACAAATTTGTTTCTCAAAATAATATAATAAAACCCAAAATTATTTTGTTTATAGTTAATTCTTGAGCTTTTTCAGGAGAACCTATAAAATTATATTTTAGTCCTTTTACTGTTAATTTAATAGAAATATAAAATGATCAAAATCTCTAACGGATTTAAAACATATGAATAAATTTGTCTGTTTAAAAAATCATGGGAGATTTTTATAATTTTTGTTAAAACTCAAGGAGTTTTTTTTTGTTTTTGTAAATTTTTCTTTTTTTAAAAGATAATAATATTTATATGATTAATTTAATTATATTTTGGTAACATCACTTTTAAATCAATAAAGTTGTATAATCTCCATATAGCTTTTAAATCAGTAATATTTTATATTCTTCATATAGCTTGGGAAGTTACTTTTCTCGTACTGAAAAATTGAAATGTTTATTGTATGAAATATAGAATAAATAAAATGAACCAAACAGATGAAAATTTTATTTTTAGAAACAAATAAATAATCGAACTAATCAGAAAATTGAAAATTGAAATGTTGTGTTTTTTTATGTTAATTATATGAGTAAATCTATGTAAATTATATTGGAATGGTCATGTCCACAAACACAAAAGGATCAATCAATGGGGAAAAAAATGGTACTTCATGAGATGTATTGATGATACTGTAATATCATAAAAATTCTGAATGGGGAGGTAGAAATTGAACAAAGGTGGTATTTTTCTTTTTAAATAAACAAGTTTACAATAATCTATAGTTTTAGTTTTTAGTGAATAGACTTGAATTGGAATTTTGAATTTACTAATTTATATTTTGGTTAAATTTTTATTTTGTCACAATAGTTATTACTTTTGGCATCGTTTGTTTTCCCAATAAGTGCTCTTCCTTTTTTGTTTGTTGTAATATTAATATATTTTTTCTTTGAATTATTTCTTTCTGAATTAATATAGCATTTACTATTTAGGGGTTTCTAATATATTTGCTATAAAAAAATTAGATAGATAAATATTAAAACGTTAATACTTTCTGGTCAAATTTTTATTTTATTTTGTCACAATAGTTAATAATTTTTTAAAATCAACATTCTGAAAATAGATTTATTTTATATTTTAAAAGATAATAATATTTATATAACTAATTTAATTATATTTTGATAACATCAATATTAAATCAGTTAAGTTGTATTCTCATATAGCTTTTAAATCAGTAAATTAGTAATGTTTTGTATTTTTTATATAGACTGAAAAGTTATTATCCTCGTACTGGAAAATTGGAATATTTGGTGAAAGTTTTATTTTTAGAAAGTTGTATTTCTCTAGTCTTAACGTTAGTTAACGAAATGATAAAATAGCTTTACCGAACTAAATTATGAGGATAAAAGAGTTCAATTTTTCAAAACACTAAGGACAAAATCAAGAATATAGGAAATACACCATATGCATTATTTTCACAAGACCAAATCTGAACGGTAAACGTACATTTCCATAAGTATTCATTTACCTTTTCCGAATCAATACAAGAGGTTATGTTATGCATGTGCAGAAGTTTCCAACATTTGTTATGGTCAGGATATGGTTTCGTTATACAATATAGTGAAGGCATGAGGACTGAGGAATATGTCACATTAAGTTTTTATTTTACTTCCCGCAGTCTTTTTTAGAAGTTATTTAGAATAATTTACTTTTGCAGTCTTTTTTGTGTAACTTTCTTAATTTATTAATATTCAATAAATAATTCGGCTGATTATAATAAGAAAATAAATGTTTATGACGATATCTCATTATTCTCTTTGTTTATCATCCAATAAAATTAAAAATAATGTATATAACATATTATTAAATAAATAATAGGTATAATTTAGTCTATTTTTTAAAAGCGGAACAAAATATTATACTTTTTGAATATATATAAGCACAAAATAGTAATTTCTGTTTAAAAAATTGTGTGGACACGCTACATTTAACGAAAAATTTAAGTGACACTGACTCGGGGATAAAGTACTATAACTTATATAAACAACTATGATAATTTAAAATATTTTTCTAAATACCGTGAAAAAATAGTATAATTTGTGAAAATATGAGATTAAAATAGTAATTTTTTAATAAATTATTATAAAAATAGATATCAGCTAGTTACAGGCATACGAAAGTGCGTGTACACACTAACTCGTAGATACGTATATATGATATTCTTGTTTTGAGATGTAATAGAATCAACAACTTCCCTTGTCATTCTTAAAAGAAATAAATAAATAAATAAATTTGACTTGTAACTATTACACTGACTTGATTGGAAATTTCTTTTTATTCCTTATGGATCCATCTTATTCATAAATTAGATTAGCATCAAGAGACTAGTAAAAGTCTATTAAATTTGTTTTCATTCATAGAAAAAATAAAATATTCTTGAAATTCTATAAATTGTTTTACTTTATAATTGATAGTAGCATATTCTAAATCCCTGGCACAATCATGTTTAATGAATTCATAAATTGAGTAATAAATTATGAATCCATAAATAATAATCTGCTTAATTCTTCATGCTTCTTGCTACTGCTTATTTTCTATTATATTGTTTTAATTGTATTTGGAGTAACGAAAAACGATGAGTATGTAGCTTTTGGGACTATTAGTTTTATTTTTGCAAACTAGGCCTTCAAATCCCATATATATGATAAATAAAAAATATATATTATATTAATTCATTTTATATAATTATTTTGGACTAGTAAACATATAACGTGTTATGTACTATCTAAAGATAACAACAATTTATTGATTTTTATTGAATGGTTAAAGATGACAACCACTTATTATTTTTATTGAATGTGAGTTTCTAATATGCATCACCTCAAAATGAATGAATCCAAAAAAAAATTAATAAAATAGTAACGGAGCAAAGGACTTTTTAAAGGGACCCAAGTTTATCTTCGAGTCTACTTTCAATTATTTAAATATAAATTTATTCAATAAACATTCTTTGAGTATATTTTTTCTAGAATAATGCTATTATCATTCTATTTATAAAAAATATGAGTACATCTCATTACAAATATAGATAAATTTAGAACAAATGAGAAAAACAATAATAATATTACTAAACTATGTAAATTCATATTTAATCTTCGATGCTCCACTTGGTGATATTAATGAATCATAAATCGACTCTTCTTTGGTCTTTAAATAAGTTTGATCAGCAAATATCTAAATACGATCTTCTCAATATTGTCTCTTCTATACAAAAAGAAAACCAACTTCTTTCGGAAAGAGGACAAAACTTTTATGAAGAAAGAGCTTACACTTACCTTAAAAGTAAGAACAAAAACTCCTATTAGAAGGAGAACAATAAAAACCAAATATAAAAACATAAGATTTACTAAAAAAATTGATAGATTTCGGATTATTTGATAAATAACTAAACAAAATAACAATTGGAGGGGCTACCGTCGACTAAAGAAGTAGATGGTAGCCCAAAATTTGGGTGTAGAGCAAGAAGAAGTTGAGAGAAAAGAAAAAGAGCAAGGCTATATCTCTCGCCTCTCGAATTCGAGATACACAGCAACACGTTAACGTGTTTCAACTCACGTTAACGTGTTTCAATTCACGTTAACGCGTGTTTCTGTATATCTCGAATTCGAGAGGCGCGAGGAAAAGTTTTATCCAAAGAAAAAAGGGAGGCTAAGGTCAGGATCGGAGCAATGGTTTTAGGCGCCCTATTTATTTTTTCAATTATTTTCGAAAACGGAGCCCTCTATTCACAATTTAAAAGAGAAAAAATTCCAAAAAGCATTAACGCATATCAAATCCACAGCCTCATGTTTTAAGGTCAAAACTCTCTAACAGCTGCTCTCCCTTAAAACATTAAATATAATACGTATCATTTAATATTTAAGGCTTCCTATTTTTGAGGGCCTTATGCGGTCGGGCATGTTTACACACCCCTAGAACCACCCCTGGCTAAGGTTTAATTATAGCGAATTGACAATAATCTTTGAGTATATTCACTACGATGCACCCAAGTCAAAATAACCACAAAGAGCTGTGATTGATTATTTGATTGAAGATGGTAATAAAATCTAAGCTGATGCTTGATTTCAAAAAAAAAAAAAAAAAGCAACAACATACGTCACTAATTGAAGATCCTTAAATCTCGTTATACTATATATTAACCAGTGCCACAACAACATATGAGTTTTTGGAGAGATAAGGAGACTCTTGCAAAATTAGTTTTGTTGGATACAATTTTATATTTAAAATTTGATACAGAAACCAAATTTGAAATTTTGAAATTGAACCGAGTGAAATTTGATAAATTTTTTTTTTTCCCTTAAAAGTTTAAAGTTGCTGTGGAACTTTAAAAAAAAAAAATTACACTAACTAGTAAATTATGTTTTTTAAGATTACTATGAATAAATTCTGAAATTATATCAATTTCTCTTTGATCACATATTATAAAATTTTTGTTGCTTACTTCTTTCTACGAAATTTTTTTAATGAATTTGCTTAATAAATATGAAGAGATAAGCAATGTCTATTCAATTTATTATTTTATTGATAAAAGAAACAAAAATTTTAAATAATTCATTTAATCACTAAAAAACTTTATGAATTGTTTAACTATAGGATCTTAAATGGCTTGGAAATTGATAGTGGCATATTCTAATATTTAAATTCATTAATAAAAAAATATTTTTTTTAAAAAAAAATTTAATAAAAATCTTATAACATATTAAAGTGACCCAATAATTTATTTTCTTTTTCTAAAAAGTCTCTTATCATTTTCGAGTCTCATATTACAAAGTAAAAAAAAAATCTCTAAACATGTCATAATAATAATAATAATAATAATAATCATAATAATAATATCTAATTTGTCTAATTTGAAAAAAGTTTATTTGATAATCCAAGTTACTTATTTTCAATTTAAAAGTTTTTATAATTTGGAAAGGAATGGACAAATTTTAACTTAATTACAAATATTAATTCAATCAATAAAAACAATTGAAAAAAGCTTTACAAATTCTTTAACTACAGAATTTCCTTTAAAAAAAAAATTACAAATGGCTTCTAAATTGATAGTCGTACATCTTTTTTTTTTTTTTTTTTGAATTTACAAACTTTTGTAGTAAGTAGCAAAATCACATGTCAGATAGGATTTCCAATAGAATTTGGATTAAAGTTAAAAAATTGAATTTTTTTTTTGTCAAAAAAAAAGAAGTTAGAAAATTGAATTCAGTTAAAAAAAGAGTTACTTTAGTATTATGGATCTTCCATGTCTATATATTTGGGTTCTTCTGGACAAATTGTAATTCACATCATTTTGATAGTTTAAATATAAAATAATGAGAGGTTCAAGCATGTGTGCATTTCCTTGTATCTTTACCATAATATTATTATCCACTGCTGCAACTGTGGTCTTTAGTAATGGTAATGGAAGCTGCAGAGATAATGAAAGAAACGCTCTTTTAATGTTCAAAGCAGATATGAGAGATGAGTCCAACAGCCTTGCCTCCTGGACTGCTCTAACCGATTGTTGCAGTTGGAGTGGTGTTATTTGCAGCAATGAAAGTGGCCACGTCACCCAACTCCGCCTTCGCAATAATAGTTTGCAAGCAGGTAAGTTGAATCCTTCCTTGCTTGAATTGAAGCACTTGAATTATTTGGATTTAAGTGGAAATTATTTTGACCAGATTCCATCATTTATTGGGTCCATCCAGAGTTTAAGATATCTTAATCTCTCTTATTCTCAATTTGGTGGAATGATTCCTCCAGAAATTGGAAATCTCACCCACTTGAAATTTCTTGATCTTGGAATTAACCCTCTTTACAGTAAAAATCTAAATTGGGTTCCAGGTCTCCCTTTGCTTCAAATCCTTGATTTGTCTTTTGTCAACCTTGAAAATGTCTCTGATTGGATGCAGCAGATAAACAAACTTGTTTTTCTCGTAGAATTACGGTTGCCATTTTGTGAACTTGTTAGTCCAATTACTCATCCTGCAGTTGCTACTGCTAATCTTTCATCTCTAGCTGTTCTTGATCTTTCCGCGAATAATTTAGACAACACTCTTTTTGTTTCTGCCGGATGGGTTTTTTCACTTAAAAACCTCATTTTTTTGGATTTATGGGGAAATAATTTCGAAGGGCCAATTCCTCCAGGTCTTCAAAACTTGACTTCTCTGAAAGAACTCGATTTAAATGGTAACAAGTTTAACTCTTCAATACCCAACTGGTTATACAGTCTTGGTAGACTCGAGTTGCTTGGCCTTGGCGGAAATGAAATGCATGGTGACATATCAAATGAAATTGAAAACTTGACCTCTTTGATGTCTCTGGACCTCTCGCTGAACAATTTCCAAGTGGATGGTAACAGTCTAATAAGATCCATAGGAAATCTATGCAAGTTGAGATTGATTGTCTTGTCAGCCATTAATTTGAATGTGAATGTAACAGATGTCTTTGGAATATTGGCTGTATGCATTTCAAATCAATTAGAATATTTGGAGTTGGATGGTTGTCATCTTTATGGTCAACTTCCCAACCATAGTCTTGGTCAGTTCAGAAATCTAATGCATCTTAGTTTATCGAGCAATTCCATTTCTGGTAATATTCCGATCTCTTTTGGAAGTCTTTCAAGATTGGAATGGACAGACCTTTCTGATAACTCAATGCAGGGATTTGTTACAGAACAACATTTTACCAATCTGAAAAGATTGACATACTTTATTGCTGGTCCAAATTCTCTTACTTTACAAGTCAGTCCAAATTGGATTCCACCTTTTCAACTCGAAATATTATCTCTTACCTCTTGGCATTTGGGACAAGTGGTTCCTCTTTGGATTCGTACGCAGAAGAATTTAATGTCTCTGGATATGTCTTGCTCAAGTCTAGTTACAATCCCCAGTTGGTTTTGGAATATTTCTTCCCAATTTAACTTCCTAAATCTCTCAAGGAACCATCTCTATGGAAAGATCCGACTGTATTCTTCATTTTCCGAAATTGATCTGAGCTCAAATTACTTGGAAGGTATTTTGCCTAGCATGTCTTCCGAAATCACTTTTTTGGATCTCTCTAACAATTCAATTTCTGGTTCTATTTCACAATTCTTGTGTTCTCAAGTTGATATGAACATGCGATATTTAAATTTGGAATCAAATAGATTATCTGGAGAGATACCAAACTGTTGGATCAAGTGGCAAGCTTTGGAAGTTTTACATTTGAGCAATAATGGGTTTACTGGAAAAATTCCAAGCTCTATGGGAAACTTGAGTAAGCTTCTATCACTGCATTTACAACGCAACAATCTGTCTGGAGGAATACCCATTTCTCTTGAAAATTGTAAGAGATTGACAATCATTGATTTTGGTGGAAATCAATTAAATGGGAAAATTCCCAATTGGATTGGTGAAGCCTCAGGATTGAAGATTGTAAATCTCCGCTCAAACAAATTCCATGGTCCAATTCCTCACGAAACTTGTTACTTAAGATATCTGCAAATCTTAGACTTGGCTTACAATAATCTCTCCGGATTCATACCAAAATGCATTGGCAATTTCAGTGCAATGATCTCAACAAATGGTTCAGATGAATTGTACTTCACTCGCTTTATAAATGCTCGTTTTGGTATGAAAGACTATAACTATAGTGATTTAGAAAACGCACTTCTTGTAGTAAAAGGGCAAATGCTTAAGTACACTTCAAACCTAAAATGGGTAAGAAGTATAGATCTGTCTAACCATTTTTTGTCAAGAGACATGCCAGTGGAAGTGACAAGTCTCGTTCAATTGCAAGCATTAAACCTGTCGAACAATCTCTTGACGGGCAAAATTCCTGAAAGTATAGGTGATATGAAAAAACTCGAATCAATGGATTTATCAAGAAACAAACTCTCTGGTCGAATTCCTCAAGCCGTTTCTGCCTTGACTTTCTTGAGCCACTTAAACTTGTCTTATAACAAGTTGGTAGGCAAAATTCCATCAAGCACTCAAATTGCTGGCTTCAATGCATCATGCTTTGTTGGGAATGAACTGTGTGGGCCTCCTCTGAATGAGACTTGTTCTGCTATAGAAGCTCCTGAAGGTGAAGGTAATGGAGGAGAAGAAAATATGGATGCGAGAAAGACGTTTTATTGGAGCACAATAGCATATGGATTTGCTGTAGGGTTTTGGTGTGTAGTTGGTCCAATCATGTTTAGTAGGAAATGGAGGATTGCTTATTTTAATTTTCTTGATCGCATTATGCAAAAAATTAAAATGTGTGTATG
>CATIWJ010078694.1:0-23023 GCA_949640765.1 Croton laevigatus | reverse complement strand
CATGAAGCAAAGCTAAGAGGTTTCAAGCAAGTTTAAGAATGCATGTTCAAGAGCAAGTGAGCAAAGAATTGACCGAAATTGCAGCTGAGAAGGTTAGAATGGAACTGGAACTTCAACCAAGGATTATCATGATGCTGAGTGCAAGTTTCGAGGCTTAAAATGCTGTTTTAATGGTTTTTAGAAGGTCTGGGCGTGTTTGGCATGGTGTTGACGTGATTGGCAAGTGTGTTGAATATTTTGGGCTTATTTTGGTGGTCCCCTCCATAGTTAGTTAGTTAGGACCACATGAGTTGTTTAGTTGTTATTTTGTTTTCCTTAAGAGATAAGTTTCCTTATTTTCCTTATTAGAATAGGATTTAGGGCTTCACTATATAAGGGCCTTTAATATGACGTTTTTGTAACAACTTTCAGAATTTTAATACAAGTTTATTCTTCATGAATATTCAATTGTTTTTCTTAGATTTAGGGTGGATTCTCTAATTCTTGGATTGCATCACGAATTCAGATCTACTTATCAACTTTGTTGTGGCGTTCTTCTGATTTCGATCCTTCAAATTCTTTGTTTATTAGCGTTCTTGCTTCTTTAAGCAACGGGTGTTATAGGGGGTGGTTTTCCTTCGTTGTTGAAATTCTATATCAAATCGTATGTTGGAGTTTGAGATTCAATGTCATAAGGTTCCGCATCACTACTTATTTATGTTTAGACTTTAATTTTGTTGTGGCCATAATTTAGTTTTGATATGTGCATGGTGAATAGATTTGTTTTGGGCAAAAAATTAGGTTGTTAGTTACATAACCACTTTTGCTTATATTGTCAATAGTTGTTGTAGCATTACCTGTTTTTGACAAAAATACAAATTCCTCAAAACATACATGTTTTTGTTAAAATTACAAGTGCCTCAAAAAATTCAAGTGTCTTAAAACTATGTACTTATGTTTCATTAAGTTTCAAAAAGTAAAGGCCTCAAAAATAGGCATATACAGTGGCTGTCAAAATGCCATTAAAGTGCTAGTTAATGCACTTACAAAATCAACTATGAACAAAATACTGATCAGGCATTAAAGTGAATTCTCAATGCACTTACAAAAACTTTCAATTACATGTAGTATCAAAAAAGTCTAAAACAAAAGTAAATGCAATTTAATTTCTTCTTGATGATGAAGCTGCCTTGTCCTTCATTTTCTTTTGTCTTTCTTATAGTAGATCAATTATAGTTACACCTCTCTTTGCACTTCTTCTTATACCAAGTGTAGCCTCTCCACTGCTTGGCTGACATTTCAACAACCCAAAATAACAATCAATACAAACTAACAATCAACACAAACTAACACAATCCAAAATAAAATAACAACCAATAACAAACTAACAATCATCATCTCTAACAACAATCAACAAAAAAAAGTGCAAAAGGAACCCCATATTTTTTTTAAAAAAAAGCCAAAACTTACAGTGTAAGAAACAGTAATTGTTGAAGCTCGTGATGCATTAAAACCCAGTGGGACACTTTGTGAATTTTGTGTTATGGATATGAAGAAGAAGTGTAAGAACTACACTTCCTTCTTAATGGTTGTTTACTTGGTCTGTTGTGTGTTGAATTAGGCTGCAAAAGATTGAAACAATTTATTGTACATCACCATATCTTTTCCTATTGTGTGCTGAGGGTCTTTTTACACTCTTAGCTAAAGCGAAAAAGTAAGGGATGGATTTATGGTGTTAGGGTTGGTAGGAGGTGCCCTAGAATCACACATTTGTTTTTTTTGTAGATGACTTCTTATTTTTCTTTAAATCTACAATAGGAGAGGCCAATATGCTTAAGTTGATTTTTTTTAATATGAGAGGGCATCAAGGCAATCAATTAATTTTAAAAAATCTGAGATTATGTTTAGCCCTAACACTTCTGGTGAGACTAAAGATAATATCTCTAATATTTTGGGGGTGAAAAAATCATTTAAAGATGGCTTACATCTTGGGCTTCTATCGTTGATTGGTAAAAATAAGAAGAGAAATTTACATTTTCCTCCTTATGTTTTATATAAATATACAATCTTATCCCTACTATTTTTGAAACCTACAAAAGTCTCCCTACATAATTAAAAACCCAACACAATTAACCTTCTCTCAAAGTTTCCGTCAAAAATGTCAAAGTTTCCGTTAAAATGTGGACAATGACCTTTTTACCCTCATTTTCTTTTTATTTAATACCCAAATTGCCCTTCTAAACACTGTCGACCGGAGACAATATTCCGATCGCTTGAATATCGCCGGAAAACCCAAACATTGCCGGATTTCAGATCTGAGAACACTAGTCAGTTCATCTCACTGCAAGGAGTCCAGAAACCCAAACAAACTCAACGGATCAAAACATACGTCGCCGGAAATCAATAAAAATAGACGCAATTCACCGGAAAACTCAATATCAAAAATCCTCAACCAAAATACATAATCTTTATATCAAAACAAAGCTAAAGAGATAAGGATTCAAAATATACCAAAATCGGAGAAAGAAGCTCGCTCGAAACCATCGAAAAATCGATCGGAAATTTGAACTTGAATTTCGTTCCGGCTACAGATCAAGAAAGATGTTACCACCATTGGAAAGCTTATGTTGAGAGGAGTCCGGATCTATCTTCAAAGTCGCCGTCCGACCACCAGAGGCACCGAAAATAATGTCGACAGTTTTGGTTTCTCTCTCTATTCAAACTGCTGATCTCACTCATCTCTCTCTCTCTTTATTCGGTTCGCCGGCATGAAGAAGAAGATGATGAAGTTGTGGTGGCGGCGATGCAGGTGCGGCTGGCCGGCGTCGTTCGGCTCACAGACGTTGAAGGTGGGAATTTAGGTGGCTGGGTGTTTGAGAAGATTAAGAAAGGCCGGAGAAAGAAAAAGCAAAAAGAAATTTAATTCAAGTTCTTAAATAAAAATGAGGGTAAAAAGGTCATTGTCCACATTTTTAACGGAAACTTTGACAGAAGGTTAATTGTGTTGGGTTTTTAATTATGCAGGGAGACTTTTGTAGGTTTCAAAAATAGTAGGGATAAGATTGTATATTTATATAAAACATAAGGAGGAAAATGTAAATTTCCCAAATAAGAAACATGTGTTCAATTTTTTAAATGACTGTATGTGTAAGAAAGTCAATAGCTGGTCTAATCGTTTTCTGTCTTGAGTGGGACATGAGTTTTTGTTGAAATCAATTTTGTAAGCTGCTTTATCACATTGCATAAGTGTGTTTGGATTACCAACTATGTTGTGTGATGAGTTTCAGAAAATCATGAATAAATTTTAGTGGAGTGGCAACAAGAGTAAGGAGAGGGGGATTCATCGTATGGCGTGGGAGCGAATGTGTGGGAGGAAGGAGAAGAGTGGTATGGGTTTAGAGATTTACGATGCTTTAATCTTGGTATGCTTGGTAAACAAGGTTAGTGGTTGCTTTTCAACCCAAATACTCTTTTTTATAAGGTATTCAAAGGAAAGTATTTCCATAATATAAATTTTATTGATGCTTCACTAGGGCATAATCCTAGATTTGTTTGGAAGGGTATTATTTCGGCTAATAATCATAGACTTAGATGGAATGTTGGGAATGGGGAGAAAATTAGGGTGGTTAAGGATCAATGACTTCCTAATGATAATAATTTTATGGTAGAGAATTAGGAGGGTTTTGTATAGGAGGAGGTTAAGGTGAATGAGTTCTTTTAGAGGGTTAAAGAAAATGGGATGTGGCAAAAATTATTGACACTTTTCTATTAGAGATAGGCAAGCTATTTTTAATATTTCTCTTTCTTTGAGAAACGAGAAAGATGTTCGACTTTTGCATTTTAATAGCAAAGGAGTATTGTACGCCTCCTCTAGGCTTGAGATCTCATAAAGTGTATGATCGCCTTACACTCGGTCTAAAAAAGGAGGTCGCTCTCATTTGGGCCTAGGGTAAGGCAGCAGAACCTTGAGAATCTAGGGGTCTTTTTGGCTTCGAGATTTAAGAGGCCCACTGAATTTTATTGGATGCGGGATTTTAGGAATTTCGTCGTCTTGGACTTCCTATGAAAGGCCTTCATCAGGCATTAGTCAATGCTAACCACACTTTGAGACTTTCAAGTATATAGTATAAAATCGGGCTATTATGTGGCAAGGGAGTTATTTGGGAGAAGGCAATTTGATATTGATGGGGAATGTTGGAAAAAAGTATGGAAGCTTAATGTGCCACCTAAGGTGAAAGAATCGTATGAGGGAGTTTGTAGGATGTTTTTCCTATGATAGAGAGATTAAGAAAAAAAGGAGTGGAAGTTGAGGAGGGTTCCATTTTGTGATGTGTGTGAAAATGTGTATCATGCCCTCATTAATGGTGATACTTTTATCCTGAATGCTAACATTGATTTTAGAGATTTCTTTTTACAGGTTTCAAAAGGCAACATGTTAGAAAAATGGCAGCTTTTGCTATTATAGCTTGGCGAATCTGGAGTACTCGCAACAAACAAATTTGGGAAGGCAAATATGTAACAGTTCTAAACTTATATATCCAAGCAGTTGATTATTTAAAAGAGTTCATAAAGGCCCAAGAATTTTTCCACTTGGTCTTTGCCCCTACATATGTACATCAGAGGCGAATCCAATTCATTCGACCGCAAGTAGTTGGTTTACCGGTCATGCCTATACAAGCCAAATCTTCAATGTCAACTCCAGGCAATCATTGTTGCCGAATGATCTTGTAGAGGTTGTCCACCGTAACATAACCTGGACATCGCCTGGACCTAGAAGGGGTCATTCAGGCTTTCAGCAGACACTACAGGTCGAGGCCTTATGTAGAGGCATCGTCCTGGGAGCCGCATCGCCCTTGTAAAGGCATCATACCATGAAGGGATCGGGTTGTGACATGAAAATCGGCTTGACAGTCCTTCATCTATATGGACTCCGAATTGTTTGCAGAGGTGTTTTATTAGGATTCGGACTATGGTCTGGCAGTGGCGAATATATTGCTGCCTTCTCCTATCTTTTAGGAATACAATCGGTGAAATCTCTCCTATAAATACCTAAGGGTTTTCTACTAAGGTATCTAATCTATTCTCTCTTATTTTATTCTTATAATCTCCATTAACTAGTCACTGACTTAAGCATCGGAGTGTTTACCAAAGACATCACCCTAATTTCTTATATTATTAGTAGGTTACTTGTTCGTGAAGGTTCAGATTCTTGCATCCGATTGGTGGTTCATATTGTGTCTTGGGTCTCTTAATTTGACCGTGAGACATCAATCGGCATGCAAGCATTGATACAACAATTTTTCAAGAGGAGCAATTATCAGGATATGGATGTGTTATTGAAAATGATGGAGTCTTTTTCATTAAAGCCATCTTTGGTTATGAAGGAGTTTCTGAACCGTCTTTAGCCGAAGCCCTTACCTTACGCCAGGTCCTTTTGTTTGCACCCCAACAATTTGCTAGGAAGGTGTTGCATTTATATAGATTCGCAGTTGGTTATTTTAGCTTTGAATTATGTTTTTTTTTTAACTTGTCTTCACTCCGTTACATCTTATTATTTCAAATTATTTTTCTTTACTTTCATCTAGAAACGATATCTCTGTCAAATAGATTAATTTACGTGATAATATTGGTGCTCATACATTAGTTTTTTTTTTTTTTTACATAGATACTCTACTCTAGTTGGGGATTTTAGAAAGGGGATTGATAAGTCTCGAACCCGAGACCCCAGATTCCAGGAAAGAGGTGTCTTACCAGACTACTTTCTTGGGCTTGGTGCTCATACATTAGCTAGAGTATTCATTCGTTATAGTCGATATCAGGTTTGGAATTTGGTTTCGAATTGTGTCGTGGGTGTTCTTGGAATTGAGATAAATGAAGTATTTTATCATTAAAAAAAACAAAAAGTTAATAATTTCCAAAGTTGAAAAAAAAAGGGTTGTTTTCGGATCAACCAGAAAAGAAAACAAGAAAATTAAAAATTGTGAGCGAATGAAATATGAAAAAAAAAACACCATTGTTTTCACCAACAGCAAGAGACCAAAAGTGATGCATCGTGTTTGTGTCTGCTCCAACTATCAGTCTTCGTCTCTACTCAAAATCGAAACCACCGTTAATGGCTGCCTCTCTTCTTTTCCCTCTGTTCCTCTCCTTCCTATTCCTCTACTGTCCTGTCCTCGCCACAGCCAACATTCACAAAGCCAAAAACCTCCTTCAATCAAACCTCCTCGTCGAACCCATCTCTGCCCATACTTCCAAATCCTTCAATGACACTCATCCAACTGTTTACTTTGAAGTAACAAACCCCATCCAAGTCCCTAAAAAGGTTACCCCTTGTGTGTATAACGTTCTGCAGCATGATTTTGGTTTTACTTACGGAAAACCTCCTGTTCTTGCAAATTATACCCCTCCTTCCCATTGCCCATCTCAGCATTTCTCCAAAATCGTTCTAGAATGGAGTTCTACTTGTAAAGGAAGGCAATTTGATCGCATTTTTGGGGTTTGGTTAGGTGGTGTGGAGCTTCTTAGAAGCTGCACGGCTGAGCCGAGACCAACTGGGATTTTTTGGTCTGTTCAAAAGGATATAACGAGGTACTATTCTTTGCTTCTTAAGAATGAGATTCAGGAATTTTCTGTTTATCTTGGTAATCTTGTTGATAAAACTTATACTGGGGTTTACCATGTCAATATTACTATTTATTTTTATCCTGCTGAAGATAAATCTATATATAATCACTATGGTTTGAATAATTTGGTTGATGCACGTGCTTCCAAGGCTGATTTGATCTTACCCATTTCAAGAAATTTGGCATTGAATGATGGGTTGTGGTTTGAAATTGAGAATTCTACTGATACCCAATTGAAAGAATTTGTGATCCCTCAGAATGTGTATAGGGCTGTTCTCGAGGTATATGTTTCTTTTCATGAGAATGATGAATTTTGGTATTCAAATTATCCCGATGAGTACATTGTTGCCAACAATCTTACTGGTGACCCTGGAAATGGCCCCTTTAGGGAGGTGCTTGTGAGTCTTGATGGAGAGGTTGTTGGTGCAATTTGGCCTTTTACTGTGATTTACACAGGTGGGATCAATCCTCTCCTGTGGAGACCCATCACTGGTATTGGCTCGTTCAATCTTCCTTCTTACGATATTGATATTACATCATTTTTAGGGAGTATATTAGATGGAAAGACCCATGAATTCGGTTTTAGTGTCACAAATGCGTTGAATGTTTGGTACATTGATGCAAATTTGCACCTTTGGTTGGACCATAGGAGCACAAAAACTGAAGGAAAGGTCTTACAACATGAAAGTAAGCCTCTTGATTTTTCTTTAGTATCAAATTTCAAGGATTTGAATGGAACATTCTTAACAACAGCACGGAGGTCCATACACACCAGCGGATGGGTGCAGTCGTCCATCGGGAATATTACCACCCATTTTAGTCAAAACTTCAGTTTCATCAACTCAATGGAGATGGCTGATGGTGGGAATTTGCAGATTGTGAATCAGATAATTAATTTTAATGACACTATTTCTTTCAGAAAGCTTAGTTCTTCTGTTAATTCATTCAAATCGTCAAAAAATTTCCATGTTGACCTGTATTCTGACATGTTCGATCGTGGAAATGGCACTTCCTTATTTGTGACAAATGTTACACTAGGATTCAATGAGGAGAAATCAAAAGATACTGGATTTGGATATCGAACAGGCTATCTAAAAAATCTGCAGGATGCGCAGGGTGTTATGGTTGTGAAGAACAACTTGGTGATCAGTGGAGTGGGAAGCACGCAGCAGGCTTACAAGTATGATGATAGCAAGTCCTGCTACTTTAGGAACATAAGCAGTTCGAACTACACCATTCTTTATGACGAAGTGAGAAATAAGTGCAATAACAAGGAACATTCTCATCTGAATTTTGGGATTAACAGACAGTGGCCATTTTCGGCTAGAAGGGCTTCTCTAGCATCTGACTTGCCCAATAATAATGGAGTCTAATAACAGTATTTTCTTTCCCCTTTTTCTTATGCCTTCGTGGAGGAATACGATCAAAATCGCTCCAGAGCTTTGCAGTACTTGAGTAATCATCAAGATAAAATAAAATTGCACCTGGGATAGTGTATTCTTGTATCTTTGTTTTCCCTCAATGAGCTGCTTGGAAATAGACTAGATTTAACTTTCATGTCATTGGCAGCGGGAATTTCACAGTTTTTTTTTTTCGTAATAACGAACTAGTATTTGTGTTTATAGTCTATATATGTTTAAAAAGAGTTGTTATTTTATTTCTGTACTTGTGTTTTCAGATAGACTGGATTAAAGTTTTGTGTGTTGAAGTCACCATACTTATAAATCCATAAATATGCAATAAGCGGAGTATTATACTGACTGAACATTCAGGAAAAGTACTAAAAATTAAACCGTAGGTAGGAAAGGGTTATCAGTGTTGCTGCTTCATTTTCTCCTCGGCAAATGGCAAGCTCTGCAGTTGCCAAGTCTTTTTCTCTCCTTTCCTCAAAATTTTAGTACAGTAACAGTACAATTCTAATTATCTTATTTTTCGGAGCAATACAGCAGAAGAAAACACAGGGATTAGAATGCATGCATCGTCATTTTGCCATAATGTTTAACATGCAAAAATAGAAATGGCCAATTCTTGCAGCAAGAGGAATATTTTATTGCATCAACCTTTTTGTAATTTTTGTTTTATAAACATCAAATACAAATACCCATCTCCATCAATTTTAGATTTGCACTTCTCTTCTCAAATGCCACTGCAAGTATAAGATAACTCTCAAAAGAAACGTTCAATCTTTTTTTCCTGATTTTTGAATCTTAAAAAATGGAAACAAATCATTTCTTTCACCTATTATTATGCATTGTGTTTGTGTTTGAGTCCACTTCCAACTTTTCATATTTCTCCTTTTGATAAAGATTCTATTTTCAGATTTTTTTTTCTTAATTAGCAACATATAATAACTTGAAAACGCCAAGAACAACTAAAAATCACCATGGCTACCTCTTTCTTTCTTCTGCTCTTCTCCCTCCTCTCTCTCAATTACACCGTCCTCTCAATACCTAACATTTATAAAGCCAAAAGCTTTCTCAACTCAAGCCTCCTCGCAGAACCTTCCAAATCATTAAATGACACCCCACCAACCGTCTTCTTCGAAGTAACAAGACCCATTAAAGTCCCACACAAGGTCCAACCCTGTGTATACAATGTTCTGCAACATGATTTCGCCTCTACTTATGGAAAACCTCCTGTTTTTGCAAATTATGCCCCTCCTTCTCATTGCCAATCTCAACATTTCTCTAAAGTTGTTCTTGAATGGAATTCTACTTGTGAAGGAAGACAATTTGATCGTATTTTTGGGGTTTGGTTAGGTGGTGTGGAGCTTCTTAGGAGTTGCACAGCTGAGCCAAGACCAAATGGGATTTTTTGGTCACTTCAAAAGGATATAACAAGGTATTATCCTTTACTTAGTAAGAATGAGACTCAAGAATTTGCTGTTTATATTGGTAATATTGTTGATACTACATATACTGGGGTTTATCATGTTAATATAACTATTTATTTTTATCCTGCCAAAGATAAATTTAGTTATGATAGTGATAAAGCTGATTTAATTTTACCCATCTCAAGAAATTTGCCATTGAATGATGGGTTATGGTTCAAAATTGAAAATTTTACAGATACCCAATTGAAAGAATTTGTGATCCCTCAGAATGTGTATAGGGCTGTTCTGGAGGTATATGTTTCTTTTCATGAGAATGATGAATTTTGGTATTCAAATTATCCCAGTGAGTATATTGTTGCCAATAATCTTACAGATACCCCAGGAAATGGTCCTTTCAGGGAGGTTGTGGTTAGCCTTGATGGGAAAATTGTGGGTGCAATTTGCCCATTTACTGTGATTTATACAGGCGGGATCAATCCTCTGTTATGGAGACCTATTACTGCTATTGGTTCATACAATCTCCCTTCTTATGGTATTGAAATTACACCATTTTTAGGCAGCATATTAGATGGAAACACCCATGAGTTTGGTTTTAGTGTCACAAATGCTTTGAATGTTTGGTACGTAGATGCAAATTTGCACCTTTGGTTGGACCCTAAGAGCACAAGAACTAAAGGGATGGTTTTGGAACATGAAACAGAGCTTCTTGATTTATCTTTAGCATTAAATGTACAGAATTTGAATGGGAAATTCTTAACAAGTGCAAAAAGGTCCATAATCAGAAGAGGATGGGTCGAATCATCTAAGGGGAAGATCACTACAACTTTTAATCAAGAATTGAGTTACAGAAACTTAATGAAAATAGGTGAAGATAATGCTTTGCAGATTGTGAAACAGATAATCAAAGCTAGTGAAACTGTTTCTTTCAAGAAACATTCTTCTTCTTCTTATGTTCATTTTCATTCATCCAAATCATCAAAAAGCTTCCGTATTGAGATGTACTCTGAGATATCTGATGAAGGAAATGATGGCACTTCCTTATTTGTGACAAACCTTACACTGGGATTCAATGAGGATAAACTAAAAACAGAAAATGGATTTGGAATTGGGAGAAGTAGTTTGAGGAATGTTCAAGATGCAGAGGGTGTAATGGTGGTGAAGAACAACACGGTGGTGAGTGGGGAGGGGAGTACAAAGCAGACATATAAATATGAAGATCCAAAGTTGTGCTACTTGAGGAAAGTTGGCAGTTCTAATTACACCCTTCTTTTTGATACAGTTTCAAGTAATTGCAACAGAAACTGAATTTAATTATTTAGCCTAATTGACTGTCTTCCTATTTTACAAGCAGTGCTTACTTTCTTAGACAAGAGCCATTTGTATGTAATGTTTCAGGTGGGAATGGAAAAGAGATAAAAAAAAAAATTGTGAAAAAAATGGAAAAGAGATAAAAATGAATTAGATAAAAATAAAAGTAAATTATTTCTACATAAATTTTAAAATTTGATTATTTATTTTTACATTTAATTTGATTCATAATTTTAAAAAGAGAGAATTCCCGAATTTTTATTAGTTTTATTATAATAATATGTACTTCGTTAAAATAATATTACATTTTTTTTTGTTAATTTTTATTTAATTACTTAATTAATCTTACTAAATCTATGTCTTATAAAATCCATGTCTTAATTATTTTTATATACCGATTGATTTTTTCCCCCAAATATATAGTATATAAAATTCATATTTATATATGTACTAACGTATAACATAGATATTTATATATTTATTAATATATAAAATTAATTTTTGTCAATCAAACTAAATACAAAAATAATTTTTATATACCTACCAAATGTAAATATGATCATAATTGTCAGACATATTTTTTAATTTTTTATGTATTATTTATATATTGGTCATTTTATATATATAATAAGTATATAAGGGTATAGTTTATATTTTTTATATTGTTTTTGAATGTGTTTTTTATATTTTTATATACTTATATAAATGTATAATTTCAATTTTTTATAATTTTATAATGTATTTTTTATATACTAATATAAATATATAAAATGAATATATGAAGATAATAATTGGATTTTTTATATATTTATCGGTTTATAAATATATTAAATGAGTATATAAATTAATGGTTTTCATATACTTATATACTGTAAAAAAATATTACACCCTCTTATCTTTGGCATGGTCCCACCATGAAGACTGATCCTTCCAAATTCTAATCACCATTGTAATCAGAAGAAGAAGAAAACTTAAGTGTAACCACGGAGCATAGATAAGCGACCGAACCCAATCCCTTTTAAAATTCTCTTCATGTCTTCGCTTACAAGGTATCTTCGATTCTTCAATTTCTAATTTTTTAGGTTTCTGGATTTTGATTCATGTTTATCAGTTCATTATGGTGCAGTGCGTGCAATTGTTTATCGTGGAGAAGCTCTTCCATATCTTCTCCTGAGCTACGGCTTCAGTTTAGCAATTCCATTGGATTTTCTCGTACCCAAAAATTCTCCCAAAGAAGAAAATTCAACGTCATCTGTTCTTCGTCTCCCTCTTCTGGTAACTTCAGTCACTCACTTCATTTTAGCAATGTTCATTTGTTTTTAGTCCTGAAATGTGCATTTGAGCTCTTTGTACTTAAATGAGGCATTAGCAGTGGGTTGGTTTAACATTACCAGTGGTTTGAATTAGAAAAGAACGCTTTGTGTAGTTTAAGTGAAGCGGTAACATGTGGAAGCTGAATTCTGTCTAAAGTAATTATTGATAATCAGAAAGAAAAATTTGATAATCAGTGTCTACGTGTAGTGAATTCCTGAATTACAAATTGAAACTAGTTATGTCTTAATTTGCTAAACTTCTTGAATTACAAATTGAAAGTGAATTCTTATACCTCAATTTCTTCCTCTCATCTCTCTCCCCCCCCCCCCCCCCCCCAACCAACATTTTCTCTTACCTTTTTGGTTTGTGCTTATTATCCATTTTTTCTTTCTTTGTATGGCTGCTTTTTTGAGCATTTGTTCCTAGATGACCTTCATTACTCTTTGGTAGTTGGATAAGAGACTTGTACCTGTGAAATATTCAAATCCTGTGTTGCCAAATTGCCGTGTGAGGAACCTGGAATCTAGGAGCTTTGCTATAGCGGAAAACACACCTCAACATCATTTTTATTTTTATGAACAGTTTTTCACTTAGACATATATTATATGTTCCCTTAAAAGTTGAGATGGTTGATGTCTTTCTTTTCCGTGCATGGGTTCTTTATTTTGGAACATGCAGAGTTTCTATATTGTTTTCTTCTAATCAATATTTTATTCAGATCCACTTTTGGTCAAGGCTGCTAGAGGAGAACCAGTAAATAGGCCTCCAGCATGGATGATGCGTCAAGCAGGAAGGTATATGGCTGTTTACAGAAAGCTTGCACAGAAATATCCATCCTTCAGACAGAGATCAGAGACGACTGATCTCATTGTGGAAATTTCTTTGCAGCCTTGGGAAGCTTTTCGTCCAGACGGTGTTATTATTTTCTCTGACATACTCACACCTTTACCAGCATTTGGTGTTCCTTTTGACATAGAAGAAGTAAGGGGGCCAGTGATTCAAACTCCAATTCGATCTGAAGAAGGATTAAAGGCTCTACATCCCATTGAGCTAGAGAAACTCCACTTTGTTGGGGACTCTCTTAGAATATTGAGAGACGAGGTAATTCTCACCTTTCTTGGTATTATTTTATTTATGGGACAGTACAGACCGTGCGTCTACAATATTTACCCTGTCAAAATTTCTTTTGCAGGTTGATGGACATGCTGCAGTATTGGGTTTTGTTGGAGCACCTTGGACAATTGCAACTTATATAGTGGAAGGGGGTACAACTCGCACATATACTAACATAAAGAGCATGTGCCATACAGCACCACATGTATTAAGGGCTCTTCTTACACATTTGACACAGGCAATATCTGACTACATTGTTTTTCAAGTTGAGTCTGGGGCTCATTGCATACAAATATTTGATTCTTGGGGTGGACAACTACCTCCTAACATGTGGGACAGTTGGTCAAAGCCGTACATAGAAGGGGTGAGTTTGGTCCGGTTCTATTCATTTTCATTTCTTTTATATTCTAAAGTTATTATAACTCATGGAGGTTGACAATTCATTACAACTAGTTAGAGCAGTCAGTAATTTGGTATGATGAAATTATTTTGAATTGGAGGAAAATGTTATGCAGGAGTGTCATACTATGGACTGTTTATGTCTTTTCGTTGAACAGAAAGATTTTCATACTTAAATGTTTATGTTACACAATTCAAATTTCCTGGATACGCAATTCAATTTCTACTGTATTAAGTTAACTACTTATTGGTGTTCCTGAAATTGCAGATAGTCCGCAAAGTAAGGAATAAATGCCCTGAAATTCCACTTGTTCTTTACATTAATGGAAATGGTGGTCTTCTTGAACGAATGAAAGGAACTGGAGTTGATGTGATTGGGCTGGACTGGACAGTGGATATGGCCGATGGAAGGAAGCGTTTGGGCAGTGGGATCAGTGTACAAGGAAATGTGGACCCTGCTTATTTGTTTTCACCTTTACCTGCTTTGACTGATGAGATACAGCGGTATGTGGTAAAACAAATATACTGATCAAATTACTATGAAAGACCACCATGTTCAGTACTGTTTTCTACTTATTTGCTGTATTTGGATGTGCATGGATGACCCTAGGCTTGCTTGAGCCTTAACTGAAAGATTGAACCTTACTAACTATTATTTTATTATTTAACTAAAAGTTTTGTGATGCTATGTTCCTCAAGTGCTTTTTCTGCTGACCATTATTCAATTATTTAGCAATGCCTTGGTTGTTCCTCAAGTGCTTTTCTTTTGACAGTTTTCTGAATGTGAAATATTGGTTACAATTACTTAGCATGTAAATCTCCATTGCTTGAATTTGATTTAGTTTTTGACTTGTATTATTCTTGGCATGATAAGGATGAAATATTGAAGTGATTGATTGGCTATCTATAGTGTACCCTGTTCTTCTATTCATATGGTAGGAAAATGGCTAAAATATGAGTACATTTATGTGACAAACACTGTGGCTCAGGGAACTTGTAGTTTTAGTTCTACATAGAATAAGAAATAGAGTTAACTTTGAAAAATTTAAGATCTAATGGATTGTGTGTTGTTGTCTTTCCTAGAGTTGTGGCATGTGCGGGGCAGAGGGGACATATTCTTAATCTTGGACATGGTGTTCTTGTTGGAACTCCTGAAGAAGCTGTTGTTCATTTCTTTAATGTTGCAAGAAGCTTGAACTTTGAAGCTGCTCTTCAAACTAATGTGGCAGGAGAACAAGAATTGGTTGTTTGAGCAATGTCAACAATTTTGTTTCGTAATTGAGTGCTTACTGTGAGATGATGTCTTAATCATCATTGTGACTGCGTAATATTCAGTTAGGACTGCACCAATTTTTGAGGCACTGATTGGAGCTTTGAGGTTCTCTATATTCATGTGCTCTAACTAACTTTATCTTCAATTTGTGTTTGTAATTAAAATATTCAATATGAGCCTATAAATCTCTCTTAGTTACTGTGGTTCGATATATGAGATGAGAATGAATGTCATCTTACCTTTATATTGAACCCAGGCATTCTGTAAGATATGGTTCCTCTTTCAGCTTACAAGATTGATAATTAAATTTCTAAACTTTATGATTGTAGCTAGTTTATTCACTTGATGATTTCAGCTACCTCAGCCTGAGATTTGATTTTCTGGTTTCTTCTTTTTCTATGTCATCAAGTCATATATTCAATGGCTTTTTTCTATTGCCTTGATTGATGACACAAGTATAACTTATGACAGGTATTTTTTGGAAGCAGTCACATTCAAATTGTATATGCAACTAGAAAAGGCAAATTGGAATTTTTTTTAAATAAATGCCATTGTTACTTCCATATACTATGAAATTTCAGCAAGTGACTTTAACTTCTTGACAAAGCCCATTATTATGCTGTGGGTGTATCTATGCATAAGTGCTGTGTATGTGTTTTTATATTTGAGTTTTTAGTAAGAGCAAATATGACTTGTAATGGAACTGGTAGGTTACTGAAGCCTGAAGTTCTGTTAAGGCTTTAACGTGTAACTGGCCATGGAAATTAGCATCCCAGGTATGTGCTACTTTCTCTGCTTCTATCAAAATACATAGTTAGTGATAATGTCTTGAATTTGTTTTAGTGAAGATGATTAGTATTTTTTTTCCCTGGAACTTCTCATTTCTTTGCTCATGCTTATATAATTTCTGCTTTGTATAATATTGTACTTTTCTGAATTTCCCAATATGGAACTTATATTTGTGTACGAATATCAATCATATGCAGGCCAATGTTATTTATACTGTTTGTTTTATTGGATTATGTATATTCCCTCCTAGGGAAAATAGAAAGATTCGGCCTCCATAAAGACTTTCCCTAGGAGAACTTATGTTTCTTTGTACAGTTGACGACATATGGTTGCAATTAAGCAGAACATGGTCAATTTATGGAGAGTGCCCTTTCTTGTGAAGAGTACCCTAGACCCTTTATGCATCACTTAATATACAGACACTTTAGCGAATTGATGATCTTAAATTTGCAATAGATGACTGAAGAAAGAGAAATGAGCAGAAAGAGAGAGCATCTGAAGAAGGAAAAGAAGAATCTCGGAATCCATGCATCAATGACAAACTTAAATACTAATTAGTAATTCACAATGTTAAACCAAATCCAATTTATTTGTGGATTGAACAATTTATAAAAT
The DNA here is from genome assembly GCA_949640765.1 of Croton laevigatus. NCBI lineage: Eukaryota > Viridiplantae > Streptophyta > Magnoliopsida > Malpighiales > Euphorbiaceae > Croton > Croton laevigatus. The sequence continues at coordinate 6,777 of CATIWJ010078694.1, read as the reverse complement.
ATACTTACAATAAGTAAGTAATACATTACATTACAAAGAGCCAAGTCCTTGAATGTAAAATAAATCAACATGCATCACTTATTAATGTTGAATTGAGGTTGCGATTTCTCTGGGTTTCTAATTGCTTTAGTCTTGATTCCCATTGTCCAAGAGAAAGAAATGTGGGATGTAGTTTAGTCTGAAAGTCTGCTTACATGGTGTTTGTTGAGTGGTGACAGTTATGAAGATAAAATTAAAAATTTATGGTGGTAGATAGAATAGCACTGGGTGCAGGCCATCAGGATAAGACTAGAAACTGTTTGAAATTGTTGAAATATGTTGTTGGAAATTCTAGGCTTCTAGGTGATTCTTGTCTAGTTTTCTATGGAGGTTTTTCTAACATTTAATATTACCAGAAGGGTTGAGTTACACCAATAACAAGAGTGAAGGAAAGATAGAAAAGGACAAGTATAGTTTCTTGACATCCATGCTTTAATAACCAAAATTATTCATCAGTCAAAGACTTGCAGAAAATGTATGGGTTAGAAATCTCCTTGTTGCATTTGTATGTGTTCTTATAAAATAACACTCTTGATGAACACAAAAAGAGTAAGCTAATATATTGAAATTTCTGAACAAGATAATTCCCTTGAGATTGATAAGATCCCTAAATGCAGTCAAACATAAATACTGAATACTGAATATTTAACTAATGATGCTGGATACCTTTTTCTGATGCCTGGATGGAAAAGTTTAATGCCTTTTTTTTTTTATTTATTTATGGGAGATTCAATACTTACTTTAATCGACAACTATCCTTCTTTATACTGAATGGTATGGTTCTTATTTGTCAAGGAACATCTTTTCTCATAATCATTGTTATTGGATGATTATATTCATTCTCTCAGATTTGCAACGAAACTTAGTTGTTATGGAAATGTTGATCAGTGTTATATATGTGTAGACTCCGAAGTTTCCGAAGTTAATTAGTTACATTACAATCTATTAACACAGTTTCTGCAGGTTGAAAAATTTGCACATGGTATTGGTGAAATGCTTTTGCAAGTAAAACAGGAACTTATCTCTGATTAGTTCCAATATTAAGTTTCTGCAATATTTTTTAAGCCATTTTGCTTATGCTAAATATTGAGGTCTGTCCCTGTAGAAGCATTTGACTTAGATGTGGTCCTAACTTTAAGCACCAAAACCATATCAAGTCTTTAACATTTCTAATACTGATATTTTCTTTTTGTAAGTGTTCCAGGATAGAAAATAATGTTGAGTTTCTGCAGAGATGATGGGGCCAGAAGCTGCAATATTTTAAAGTTAAAAAGCAAATGGTGGGACTTTCAATTAACCTTCTCTCTTGGAATTTTGGGTCATATACAGTTTGATATTCATTATAAAGGAGTGGATTCTGGAAAGCTTTGAGCTAATGAATCACATCTTTTCTTTCAATAATTATTTTTTTTACAGACTCTGTTTCCTTAACATGGACAAAGCAATGAAAAACACACTGATATTCTTTCTTTTATCTTTACAGATCAAAAGTATTGTTGACTAGCTGAAGATAAAAGAGGCAGTAATAATTCTTCTTCTCCTGCTGTTGTAGGCGCCGCAGTCTCAATCAGCTTCATTTATATTAGACAGAAATTGGTCATATGCAGCCCTATCACAAACAGCCGCACAAGACAAAGGAAGTGCTTTTTTTTCTTTTTTCCTGCCAACTTTTGATGCTGTCACTGCTTGGCTTTTCAAATTCTATATTTTCTGCCTCTTTTACTTTTTTCTATTTTTGAAAATTTTATTAAGTTTCAATTGGGTTTCAATTTAAACACATAAAATATCAGTTTTTCCTCGTCTTGTTTTAATTTTGGCTATACTAGTCCTTTTCAGCTTTGATGAATTCCGGTTTTCCTGATCTCAGTATGCTATCCTGCTGACGTAAAAGGTATCAGAATTCTAGGAGAAGCTATTCTTAAAATCTGATTACTTGTCTGTTTAATTTTCAGAAGTGGGCATGCTATTTCAACTGTTAATGCTATTATCTACATGCTCCATAGCATCTTTGGTAGGTTTCCATTTCCTGTGTGGAATGTACTGTCAAAAAATGTTTAATGAGTTTTCTAACTGTTTTTCCAAAAAAAAAAGAAAAAAATTATATATCTGAATTACGTGTTTGAACTGTTTATTTTACACGGTATTTACAATTATATGGTATAATCAGTTGGATGTATGTCATTTTAAATAATAAATAGAAGAGGCTAGTTGGTCCATAAAAGTGAACTAGTTTAGGGAGCTCAAAGCACAAGAACAAATTGAGAGATTTTGAGTTTGATTTATCAGTTTTCTGGGTGGACTTGTTGACTTGTTTTCAATAATTGGAATAGATGAATTAATTAGAATTGGAATATACATTAAGACTGATATCATAGCACATGAATTTCGAAGATAAATAATGTAGTAAGAGTATTATTTGCAGCTGCAGTTGTTGAATTATATAAACAACATATGGATTGTTAGGTTGAAAATAAGGTAAAATAAATTAGGCAGCAATGTTTAAAAACATGTGGCCATTTCCATTTTAAATTTACATCACCTTTGCAATAATTTTATCCTGTTTTTTGAGGGGAAACTTTTGCAACATTGTGTTTTAGGTAAATAATTTGTCTTTTTTAATTCTCCGCGTCCGTATAGATAGATGAGATTGGTAACGTGCATGCATGATTACGCTCATAGAAAAAATTGGAAATTCAGATCAGATGTATCATACCTGCCCAAACCCATTTCAAGACTCTAATTTCTTCTTCAATATTACAGATTTATGCATTCTGTTCACATTATTTGTCGATTTGCTTAGGTCCAGATTTAAATTTGGATCTTCATCGACATTTTGGTTGTATCAATGTATTTATTTGTTTGAAACTTTGTCTTTAGTATAAATTTGTATCTTCGTAACTAATTTTTTGAAATGAGAATTAAATCATTAATCATCTCATTCTCTCTTGTGTACTTGTTCAAGCACTCGTTATTTACTTATATAATAGTTTAAACTTTTATTTAATTACATTTCGTACTTATATACAAAACTAATTATTGAAAAATATGGAAAAAAATTAGTTTTAATTAATTATATTTATAATAAAATAGTATATTTATTGAAATATGATTTAAATTTGATTAATTAATATTTTTCATTTCAATTTAATTAATTAATAATTAAATAGTATTTCTTAAAATATGATTTGAATATAATTAATTAATTATGAATAATTATATAGTACTTTTTATTTAAATATTATTTGAATTTAATTAATTAATAACTAAAATAGTATTTATTATTAGAACTGAATTTAAATTTTATTAATTAGTTATTATAATAGTATTTCTTATTAGAATTGAATTTGAATTTTATTAATTAATAGTTAAAATAGTATTACTTATTAGAATTGGATATGAATTTATTTAATTAATAATTATAATAGTATTCCTTATTAGACTATAATTTGAATATAATTAATTAATTACCATAATTAATTATATAGAGATAAGTTTAGAATGAATCCAAATGACCCCATTCTCATATTTATATATGCTATAGACAGATTATAATTAGGCAAATTAATAATAATATCGCCAATTTGGATTTCATATGCGATCTACCAAACACCAAATAAAGAGATTGCTATTACAAATTAGTTAGTATATTATATTATAGAACATAAAATAACATAGTCCTCTCATCTCTCAAACCTGTGTTCGTCATATATATATATATATATATATAGCCTTTTTTTACAGTCTTCTACCCGTCTGAAATAAAGAGCCCTCAATAACTGTTTTTGGAAATCTCTCTTCCAGCCTTCTTTTATTACTTTTTTGTATTCCCTCGTTCTTCGGATACAATTTGATCCTTCTACGGCCAAATTTCAATTTATATATATATATATATATATATAGTTGGGAGGAAAAGCAAAGTAGGGAGGAGGTGGAATTGTCTTTTGTTTACTGTGATATGAACAAAAATTTGTTCATAGTGGCCGTGAATCTCCATTTTTTTTTTTATCCTTTTTATTTATTTATTTAATAATATAATATATGATATATGCAACTTGGATTTGCCATGATAGACCCTGGCCCATTTCTCGTCCTCTTTGTCACAACAAAATATTTGAAGATTTTGTCCTTTATTATATTCTTCTTTCATTTTCTCCTTTTCCCATTATTAAATTGTTTAGTCTTTATTTCAATTATTGATACTAATAAGAATTTGTTAGAAAGCTTAATAGGTTTCTAAGGAATTATAATGGAAAAAAGTACTTAATATGAATTTTTTAATTCGGGTTTGTGCTTTGAGGATCTCATTTTTGATATTAATGTCATGTTCATTGAATTTTTTGTCATAATGTCAAATCAACCACTATAAACTTTCTTTTAGATATATATATATATATATATATATATATATATATATATATATATATATATTGACATTATTTTTTATTTTAGGAATAAGAAGACAAAGTAAGAGCTGATCACAAAACTTGTAGGGTAGTAGATTCTAGGGGGTGTTCAGGTTCGGTTCGGTTCACCGAACCGAACCGATAAGGGCGAACTGATTAAAAACCGAAATCGATAAGAAAATATCGAAACCGAACCGATATAGCTGGAAACCGAACCGAACCGAATCGATATTATCGGTTCGGTTTATGGCTAAAACCGAAGTTCATATTTAGTTAATAAATCAGGTTTAAAACGACTACATTTTGATCTAAAACAACTACGTTTTGGCGGAAATCAAAGGTTTTTAAGCTTATCGGTTCGGTTTGGTTCGGTTTTGAACTGGCCGAACCGATAACCAAACCGAATTTATCGGTTCGATTTTTAACCGATAATCACTGAAAACCGAAAATAACCGAAATTTCGGTTCGGCTCGGTTTACGGTTCGATTTTCGATTGGCGGTTTTTTTGAACACCCCTAGTAGATTCCACATATGTGATGTAATAAGGTAGAAGAGATTCCATAAGTTCATTCATGCCAATCTGCACCCTAATTAGCTTCATAATAAACATATTTGTTTTTATAGTGAAATGTAATACATAAGATATATAAGGAGCAATATTCTATATTAGTACTACCTCTGTTTTTGTCAATTTTTTACATTGAAATCAGCATGATTAGATTCAAGTTTGGTGTTGATAGTTTGATGGGTTGGGTTGGGTAGATTAAAGTATTTTTAGGTTAGTTATAAAGTATGATTACTGTACTTAAGTTATATATAAATAATACTCCATCGGAGGTGAAGGGAATCGCGACGGGAATCGCTGCTGGAGGTCTACTGTGACTATTCATTAGAATTTTCAAACCCATTTTCCGGCGGCCACAGCGGTCCGATTAGAGAAAGGAGGGCACCGGTCGACTCCTCTCATCAAGGCTTTCGACTGATGTATGGGTTGCCGCCGGAGAGCACCGTTTCCGGTGACCAAAGAAGAACGACGACGAAAGCTTCCAACGAGCTTTCTGGCATCTACGGTGGTCGGACGACAACTCTGAGGGCTGATATGGAATCCTCTCGCCGCGAACTTTCCGATGATGTGGGCCTTGTTGCCGTTCTATTACTGGAATGAAAAGTGTGTTTTAACGTCATATTTTCCGAGCGATTTTCTAACCATTTCCGGCCAGTTTCCAGCTCTAATTTGGGTAAGAATAGATTCCTCTCTTTCTTAGCTTTGATTTGATGTAAAGATTGTTGAGATTGGATCTGGTTTTCTGGTGATCAATTTTTCCGGTGAGGTGCCGGCTGTTTCTTGATTTTTCCGGCTATTTGAGTGTAGTTTGTTGAATCTATTTGCAATTTTGGACTATTTGTAGCGAAACGAAGCTAACGGTGTGTACGGATTTAAAATCTGATGAGTTTTGTAGATTCCCGGCCATTTTTCGATGGCTGTCCGGTGGAACACCGGCGACCGGAATATTCCTTCTTCGGCGAGAATTTTCGACAGTACATATTCTGCTTTGTTTCGACGTGCTGAGTCTGATTTTGAAATCGATTTTGCAATTCGAGGACTCGAACTATGAGAAAATGTAAATTTCGCAACTTGATAATTGGAATTTGGATTATTAATACATTTAAGTTGAAATAGAATTTAATTTGAGTTAAATTATAAACATAACTAAATATAAATGTTGATATCAGACAAAAATAAATATAGAAAAGAGGTAGAAATATTAATGATGGATTTATTAGACTAAATGTTACTTAATATTGTTATTAAATTAACAGTAAATGAAATTAATTAAAGACTCTAAGATATTACATTATGAAACAAATTAAAAGGGAATATAATACTCCATCCGTTCCATTTATATGTCCAAATTTTTCTTTTTGGGTGTTCCATTTATTTGTCCAAATTTCTCAAAATGGTAAGTTTAAGGTGTAGTGGGAAGTGACAAAAGTCTAAATTGCCCTTGACAGTGATAGATTGTTGAATTAAATAATGGGTGGTTTTTGAGGTGTGGAATTAAATAATGGAAACTTTTTGGGTTAGTGGGGATACTTTTTGAGTTAGTGGGGAACATAGAGTGACAGTGATGTGACAGTTGTCTGACTTTTTTGAAGGAATTGAATTTTCACAAAATAGACTAATTTTTAAAAACTGTGAGCAAGTTAGATAAACTGTGGCCGAGTTTGTCTGTCGAAAAGTGAATACCGGCCACAAGTAATTAAAGTTGTTAACAACCATAGCACACAGTGGTAAGTAAATGGCCACAACAAATTAAACTTGCTAACAACTATA
>CATIWJ010078691.1:0-57886 GCA_949640765.1 Croton laevigatus | reverse complement strand
TTTTTTTTCCGTAGAATTTTTACATGCCCTTCGAAATGAGTTAATGGCTAGAAATTCTATGAATTTTAAGTGCAAATACAAATTTTTCAAATTCCAAAAATTTTGTCGAATTCATTTATTCACTTACTCGGAAGTCTGAACGATCCTTTAAGTTCAAACTTTAAAGTTGGACAGCTATGAAAAGGTAATGCATAACTAAACCTCAATTTGGAAGATGATTCAGAAAAAATATGGTAACCTAATGACCAAAAGAATCAAAGGTAATCAATCACACTGGTAAAGGGAAATTTATTTTTTATTTTTTCCTCTTATTCTCTTTTAACCAAAGTTGAAAGGCCGGAGCGAGGTGGATTCCAGGACGGAAAAGTTAAAAGCCGGTGACTAGTGACTGATATGGAAGAACTTTTACAGCTGAGCTAATTAATAGCAGTGAGGGAAAGAATAGTCATAGTACATGCTGAAAATTTACATAAACTTTGAAAATTTTCCACTAAACTCTTTGTTTGCATCAATGGAAATGGATGGAAAAGAAAAGAAAATAACAAAAATTGCATTTTCATCAATTCTATTGTTTTGATAATGAAAAGAGAGAAAAAAAAAAGAGAGATCAAGAATTGAAATTATAATTGCAAATTTTGACTAATCCTTCAAAATCATCTCTCCAAATAGGTGGAAAATAATTTCTTCTATTTTCTTTTCTTTTTCACTACACAAATTAGGATTCAAAGGTTAATTAAAGACTAATTTTATGTGCTAATCTTGATTAAATGAGGAAAAAGATATTGAGTTTTGTAGATCATAATGAAGAAAATACATAAACTAATATATGTGCATGAAATCATAAAATTATTGGATTTGATAATAAGTTCATCTTCATAAAATCATTAGAAATGCTAATTATAGCAGATCCAATTACATTAGTCATACAAGGAAATATTACAAAATTTTCTTATGAGAAAAAAAAAAGGGCTAAAAATTAAAAGAAAAAAAACGAAGAAGAAAGAAAGAAAACCCTCAAGAACAAAGATTAAAGATAAGTAATTACCTGAGATTTAAATCCTAATTAGATTCATTAATCACTAATTCTTCTTCTTCTTCTTCTCAAGGAAAGAAAACCCAGTTCGATCTTCCTTCTTGAAATCCATATATAATAATAATATATTCAGATAATCAAGAACTGCTATGAGCTCTTGTTCCACCATTATTACCCTTCTCAAGAACCCTAAATTCTAAAGAAGAAGGAGCAGTAAAAGAAAAAGAAGAAGAAGAAGAAAAAGGGATTTTTTTCTTCTGGTTCTGCTTCAGCTTCAGCTGTAAATCTTGTTGTTCTTGTTCTTCTTCTTTACTGCTACAATTAATTTCCTGATTAGTATTAATAATATGATTAGGTTTTTCCCTTTCAGCTTCTCGAAACTTATGTAAAAACCTAACAAGAACATCAGCGTACTGATCGAAACCTAAAGAAGTGAGAGCCCAACAAATGTCATCTCCATTAAGAGTCTTACGATTGTCTTTTTGACACTTGTCAGAAGCTTCGGCTGTTACAAAACTTATAAATTCTGTTGCACTTTCTTGTATTGTTTGCTTTGCTTCTTTTGATATTTTTGCATTTGCTGGTAATATTTGCTTCATTATTCTTCCTACATTTGCTATTGGTAACATTCTATCTTCCCCTTCTTCCATTTCTTTCTCTTTTTTTCCCCTTCTATATTTATCTTTACCAAAAACTCTTCTTCTGTGTCGGTTTATATATACTGTGTATACAGACAGACAATGATAGGTCTATATATATCGTACATATAGACACACACATATATACATATGCACACGCACACACATATATATGTACACATTTTGTTTTATTATTTTGAGCATAATTGAATTTATGATGACAATAAATGATTTAATCAAATTGTTGATTTATTTTGTAAAATTGTTTAATTTACTTAATTAATTTTGAAAGTTTGAATCCAAAATTTAACTTCACAAACTAATAAAAAGCCATTCTTGACAATATTAGGTGGTTATTGATATATTTATATATCATCATCTGCCATAAAAGAAAAAACCCCATTATTTTTCTTCAATTTCAATTGCAATAACCCATTAATTAATTTTGGATTTTATTCAATTGCAAAATTAGCTTTTGTATATATTTATATTTTTACGATAGACATATTAATTATTTTGTATAAATATTCTAATTAATTATAATTAAAATTTTTAATTATATTAATCCTAACAATAAATCAAATCCAAGAAAATAAAAAAAAAAGAACATAAAAAAATCCACTTTATTGCATGTTCTTCTTGCTGAATTTGAGGGTACCTTTACAGAAATAAGAACCCTAATCCTCATCCTAATAACCAGTAAATCAAATTCCCTAAGCAGAAAATGCTTCTTAATTCTGGTCCCCTACCTATAATTACAGACAATACACTTTCCTTTATCATAATTATGGGAAAAATTAATCCATCCAATCTTTAACTTTTTTGGGTTAATTAGTAATTTATTAATCTTGTTAGAATATTTTTTTTTAAAGAAAAAATCTCGATTATAACATCATTTCTACTATCTCCTTGCTCCTTTCAGAAACTCCACTGTTAGAGTTCAGTAAGGTTTGGGGTCTTGAACGTAGAAGGAGATGTGGGCCACCGACATTAGCACCAGACCTACAATGCCTTGAGCCACCGATAGCTCGCATGGCATCGTCTAACTAAGACTATAAATAGCTCTATTTATCATTAATCAATTTAAGAAAAATCTAAGTCTTCATAATGAAATAAAGTGGACTGGATTGAGCACCTTCGCATTTCTTGGGATTTATCTAGAATTCTTAATTTCTTTAAAAAAATAGTAAAACATTAATTAGTGTGTGATTATATATATTGACAACTTAATAATTAGGTTAATTTTAGGTTTGTCTCTTTATCTGGGGGCAAAGAATATAGAATTTATATTGTTGATTTCATTATTAAATCTTGTAATTGGTCAAAATTCTACAAACCCTAAAAAGCTTCTCATTAGCAAAAGTCTTCTAGCAAGTTCATTAATTAGGTACGTGTTAGTTAGTGCCTCTCCATGTAATACATTTTAAAACTTTATAAAAAGTTATTAAGTCATTTAAATTTTTAATTTATTTAGATATTGAATCTATTATTGAAAGTTTAGAAAATAACTGAATTAAGGGTTTTTATCAAAATAAGTTATATTTTGCTTTAAAAAAAAGTTATATTTTGATATATACATTTTTTATAATTTTAAAACTAGTTAATAGAAACAAAATATTAATTTCGATTCGAGCTGGATAAGACTACTAAGGGCAGATAAACTCTTTCTACATATTTTTTTTTTAAACATATATATAAACCCACGCACCCGGATGTGGATAAGAAGATTCTGTTAGGACTCGAAAATAAAGGTTTTACTACTGCTCAACCACATCTTTCTACATATCTCTCTAGAATTTTTTAGACCAACATTAAAACTAATTATGATATTTATATTCTAGGAACACTTAAAACAAGAATAATAATCCTTTTTGAAAGGTAATAATCAATTATTTGTTTATATACTATAGAAAAAACATATATTCCATTTATAATTTTAGTAGATTACATACTTTTATTATAAAAAAAAACCAAATTACTTATTAATTATTTTAGATTCTTTAAAAAATATGAGAGAGATTACATATATATATATGTTGTAGGGGTCTTAATCCAACATTTTGGTACGATCTTTAAATAAATTTGAGTACGGTGAAAGTAAATATGGTAAGGATTAACCATGTCCATCCATTTGCACTTTTACTTTAATTGAACATAATTTTGTTTTTATTCTTACTAATTAATAATTAATGTATAGTTGGATGTGATTGTTAGCACTAATTAGTAATAATTAATCTCAAGCTAAATATGAACAACTTTTTTCCATCTTTGGCCATCCAAGCAATTCAATTAATTTTTTTGTTTTTTGTTTCTTTACTATTAATCACTTTTATTAGTATTTTAATAACTCGCGCTCTCTATACCAGGTGTCGATAGCATATCTCTAATGAAGATCGAGTTGTCTTTCAACAAAAAAAAAAAAGAGCTTAAGTTGGCTTTTCGAGATATATTTTTGAATTTATTATTAAAAAATTCATTTTAGATATTTTTTAAAAATATTGGAACAGATATCAGCAACATATCTCTAATGAAAATTGAATTGTCTTTCAAAAAAAAAAAGTTAGAAATTAAGTTAGCTTTTTGAGATATATTTTTAAATTTATTATCAAAGAATTCTTTTTAATTTTTTTTAATATTGGAGATAAAGAGATTCGAACTTTGACGTCCAAATTACAAATGCACTTATTATACTACTAAATTATATGCAGAAGAATTTGTATTGCTTAACACTTATTAGTTAGTTAATTAATCACTAAGTTGTGCTTCATTAAAAATTAAAATATCATATAGAGTTGTATAAAGCTTCTTTTAGTGAGCATCTAGCTTTGAAACTTTATTAGGGTTTACTATCATTAACTAAACAAATCTAAAAAGTGAAATTTATACCTATAAATAAACCATATTGGGCAAAATATCTTTAGACAAGTATTTATCCTAAAGAAAACCCTACATACTTGGAACTCTTTTTTGGATTTTTATACATATAGTATAATTATGCCATGAACATATAATTAAGCTATAATAATTATTCTGAATTAATTGGTATGGCCAACTTTTTCTTAAGAAAATGAGAAAAAAAAAAACAAGTTTTCTACTTTCTTTTTACCTAATTACTAAAATGGACATCTCAAATGATCTAATCCACAATATTGCCAAAGTGATATAGGGAATATGAATCCTTGTCCTTTCACCATGTTGCAATTTGATTTGTCACTAAATTACTTCTTCTATTCCTTAAAATTTGTTTGTTGCTTTTATATGGGCAAATTAGTCTTTTTCATAAATATTAAAAAATATTTTAACTAATATAATATTTTATTAATTTATTATAAATATGCCAATATTCAAATCTTATTCTAAAAATATTTTATCATAATTACTACTAGTACTTATGATATATATATATATATTTTTACTCTAACTTTGTTACATATTTGTGTAAGCTTCCTGAAAACATTATTCCTATTGTCCAACTAGAAAAGTTTTGTGTAACATTATTTGTGTAATTTATTGTTTCAAAAGAAGATATTATTTTCCTCTTTTATTTCATATATTGATTTCCAGGTAAAGTTAAATACTTTCATGAAAACTTTTACTAGTAAGATATTAATCGAGAAAAGAAACTCACAATCAACAGTAATTTTAGCAGATTCGATGGAGTATAAGGAGGTGGTGATCTGATTTGAGGCAATCAAATTGATACAATTGAAATCAATCAAAAAAATAAAAAAAAATAGTGAAAACTAGGGATTTGGAAGTAAGTGATTTCAAAATTAGGAAAAGAAGAAATAAATGGCGCAAAAAAGAAAAGACTCATATCAGTGGCGACGTGGAGAGTACCGGAAGAGTCCCCAGCCCTTGCGCCATCCACCGATGCCCTCATCTCTCTGGTTGGATGCAAGGTTTGTGGTGGCCGTGAAGTTGAGTGAGTTGCAACAAAGGAAAGTTTGTGTTTCTTTTGTAAAAGCTGATAGAACGCGTGTTTACTGTGATGGGCAGTTTTGGTATTTTCAAAATATTTGTGCTATATTTTGTGTAATTATTTTTTAAAAAACAAACTATTGTTTGTGGTATTTATTAAGTTTGTCCAATCATAAATAAGGTTAGGATTAAAAGTAATAAGTACAAAAGAATAATTATAGAATTTACAAAATAAATTACATAGTATTTTGAAGCCTCTGACCTCAGACTCTGGCCCAATTATGGGAATTCTCCTCCTACAAACCGAACTTTGGCCCATAACATTTTCAAAGCACTTGCCTTATTTCTTCTTAATTAAATAATGTTTTAAAAAATTATTGTAAATATCATATTTTAGAAACGTAAATTTAATAAATGTCATATTTTTAGGTAAATGTCATATTTTAGTGTTAAATATGGATATTAAGTTGTGCATAAAAATAAATATGTATATATATCAATATTGTAAACAGTAAATATATATATTTACCTGTATTATATTACTGAATACACGTGTTAACTGGACCAGATATGACATTTAACTAATATAATATTTAAAATTTATTGACATTTTCTTAAAATAAGATTACAAATTACAAAAAACTGACATTTATTGAGTTCCCCCCTTTATTTTCAGTATTAAATATGATAAAAAAAAAAAAGAGCAAAAATTATAAATATATACAATAATGTGAAAGCATGCAAATTAATTAATAATTTTGAATTCAAAGTTAAAATACAAGAAGTTCAAATTTAAAAAAAAAAATCTTGAGACTACAAAGACAAGTATTGTTATAATTAATTAATTAGATCAAATAGCTCTAGGAGGTTTTTCCAATAATGCAGAAAAATAAACTTCATCCTTTGACTTAGGAGAAATAACCCATTTATGTTTCTTGTACCTGAATTGCAGAAACATATACATATAATCATCAAGATCCTTTCTATTACAGAAGAATCTATCAATCCATAACAATCCTCCTGGTCGCAAAATCCGATCCCAATCGAACAGTATGAAATCCATAAGCAGCAAATCAATCCATCCATCCATAAACCCAGAAGTATGAATCAAATCCAAAGTATTATCAAAAAATGGAAGTCTTTGATTCAATGTAACATATAAAGGAATTAAACCTCTAAGAGCTATTGTTTCACTAAATGGAGCACCAAGATTTAATGCAGTAGAAATAATAGTAACATTTTTCTCTCTCATTCTAGCAGCAAAAGTACCGGTTCCTACTCCGAAATCTAGACCGATTCTAATATCCCCTCCTGACTTAGTCGGGAGTACATCTGTAATCAAAAAATCCACAGAAAGTGAAGAATTTTTTACCCATTTCAGCTTTTCCTTGTCCATTTCGAAACAACCGGTACATTTCGAGTAACCCCTTTTCGGATTCTTGCTTGATAAGCATTGAAAGTTCCTGCATTGATAATTGCTCCATCTTACATTTCTATCATCTGGCAATTTCCATAAAGATTCATTTATAGGATATGGCTTCAGATACACTTTGGAAGCTCTTGTTAAGCATCGTCGTCGTGGCAACGGATCACACCCACTAACCATAAGCTTCTGAGCTAGATTCCAATCATCTTTGCAGAAAGATCCAATATCATAATCCATATATTCTTCCAATTCTTTCTTCATCAAAACACAAGCATGCCCAATAGTATTGTATACCTTGTCAGTTCCATATATATTAACTTTCCCAACTCTGTTTTCTTTTGGGGTTATGTACTTCCTAATCTCCTCTATAATGAAATTGTTAATCAAGGGATCCTCTTTTATTGTTGAGTTACTAATCCTAGGCAACCTAATCTGCCGCAGTGCGACATGAACAGTATTAAGAGGTGAAATCACTTCTTGTTCTAAGAATTTTTTATGTTCTAGATTTGTAATACTGGTTTTATCAAGGACACCTTTATGTTTCTTCTCCATTTCCTGCACAGAATGTTCTAACTTCTGTTGCAGTTTTTCCATATCGTCTAGTACTTTGCCGATTTGATAGGTCAATGCCCTAACATCAAACCCTTCATAGACATCATTTGCCCTATAAAAATACTGGCAAATTTCTTCATTGTGTATGAAAAATCCTACTTTGTAAAACTTATACAAGCTTGCCAAGCTTACAATAATAACAAGCCCTCCTAATATGATTTGAAGGCAACCCATTATTCTCATCAATCTGCATTTTGGAAAGCATGATCTTGCCATTTTAATCTAATAGATCTTTTCCAAACCAATAATCTTGGATTTTTCCTGTTTAATTGATACTTGTTCTTCCTTTTCCCTGTATTTCCAACCTAATTAAAATTCAGATTTGTCTCAAAATAAGCCTCATGTTTTAAAAAGAAGAAAAAAAAAACTGCTTGGATGCCTAGAAAATGAAAGAAAATAACTGAATTTGGAGTTATCATTTTCTGATGTTCTCCTAAAAATCTACTAGTCGTTTCTATAAAAGAAATCCCCAAAAAGAAAATCATAATATACATAGGAATTAAAAGTTCTATTTTCCATATCATTTTCATAGAAAACAAACAAAGGAAGGAAATCAAACTTATACTAAACTAAATTTAGAGAGGAAGAACAAAATGAAATAAAAGCTTAGAATTATAAGTAAAAGAATGCGTACCCAGATACAAAGTTGCAGTAATGACTAAAGAGAATGAAAGAATGTTTCGTTTATCATTTTCGTTTTCCTGGAAACCAAACAAAGGAAATCAAACTTACACTAAGCTAAATTTAACAAAGAAAAACAAAACCAAATAAAAGCAAAGAATTATAAGCAAAAAATTACATACCCAGATACAAAATTGCAGTAATGACTAAATAGAGTTAAAATCCAAGCTGAATCTTCCTTCCAGTCTCAGTTCAATTAGATTTGATATATTAATAAAAAAAAATTTGCAACTTGAGCTTAAAAAGAGATCTTAAGTGATAGCTGAGGAGCAATTCAGAGCTGGAAAATCGTGAAGCTTAAGCTTAACCATCAGAAACTAATAATTAATGTCAAATAAGATTGCTTTCTTCTGAATAAAATGCACGAATCTCGTTAGCATTTATCAAATTTATGGGGATTAGCAATCTCATTATACACACATATTCAAACCCGGCTCTAATCCAACCTTGACCTGAATTCCATATGAGGCCAAATCAAATTTGGTTTGGATTAGTTTATTATGCAAGAAAATTGGGAAGTTGGATTTTTCAGGTTCAGAGCAACCCCATCTGAACCTGACCGGTACACACTCTTACTAAATTGATTTTATTCATAAATTAACTGAATTAAATTTTAAAAGTAAAGAATAAAAATTAACAAAAATGAATCAATTTAGTTCAAGTTTCATGCAATTTTGAATATTAAAAATAATATTTAAGTGCCAAATTGAATTTTTTGGTGATTCTTATGATTGCTCCCTTCCATCTCTAGTTTGGACCGAAGCTTGGGCTCAAAAGAAGCAACATCTTATCAATTCCCTCTTAATATATGTGTTGAAAAAATAGATATTACTTCTATAATTTTTCTTTTCAAATTTAATTAATATATTTCTTTCATGAAATTTTAAGAAAACTTATTTTCTCCATCTTTTTATTTTTATTTTTGAAATTTTACTATATTAAAAAAGAATTGCTCAAGAAAAAGAAAAATATAATAAATTATTTTAAGTAATAAGAGTTATGTTTACTATATTAAAAAATACATTGCTTTGCCAGTTAGGGTTGACTTCATTGTATATCCTACCTTCTACAATATAGTAAGATGTGGAGGTTTCAAATTCAATTTCTGTCAATCACACTGTTAGCACCAATTTAATATTTTAATTCTCAGAAAATATTACCTTCTGCTGTGTCGCCTATATATATATATATATATATATATGATACCTAGCCGCTAAATATATAAGGATAAATAATTTTAAGAGGTAGGATACTAGGATATGATTAGTCTTTTTATTTAGTAACAAGGGAGAATTGTTTTTATCTACGCCATCTTTTCTATAGGAGTTGCACAATAGTCCCATTAAGCCTCCATTGAACTAAGAAAAACGATTATATTTTTAAATATATAGGAATAACACATTTTTTGGTCAATTTTAATATTATATACTATACAGCAACTGAAAGCTCTCTCTTTTAAATAATATGCACCAAATTGTTAGGATAACCCATCAAATCATACCATAATTGACAATATTATTTATTTTTAATATTTTTTATAAAACAGTATACAATTACTCTTTTACAAAATATTATTTATATAGTTAAATATTATTTTATGAATGTTAAAAAAAATATTTTAGTGTTTAAACTCACAAAATTATTAAAAATTATTTAAAAATTGTAAAAATAATTATGCTATTTGGTGGGTTTCCATAATGATTGGTTAAGTTAGCCTATACCTTTATAGGTCATTTCTCCTCATAGATAGGAAGTTTGATTTTCAAGACAAATACTACTTAGTTTTCTTTTCTTTTTTCTTTTTTTAAATTCTCTCCTTTTTTAAATATATTTTTTTAATGTACAATATATATATATAAGATGCATTGAAGAATATATTATAAATATGTATTAGATATTGCTAAGATCAAATAAACTTAATAATCATATTTATTTACATATTTCTACTAGGGGGATAGTATGTATTAAGTGGTAATATGCTTACAATCATAGAATTGTGAAACATAGTTTAATAATTACACTTAATTAATAGTAACAAAATAACTTATCACAATTTACATTATAAGATTTGGGAAAAAAAAATTACTTACAGTATAAGATCATTATAATATATATCCTCACCAAATGTTTAAAAAAATTGTTATAAATTTTAAATAATATTCTTTTATCGAACATCCATCCTTTTTTTAACAAGAAAATCATCTTTTTTTTTTTAAAGAGAAAATCATCGATCTATTTATTATTTCCACAAATTACAAATTAACAGTTTGATCTGCTACTGCAGACCTTAAAGCATCCATCATAAACTATAACATTAACATTGATCATCACTATTTTGTTTCAAGTATTATAATTTAATTATTGTTACTATTAATACTCACTAATCACACATGATTACTTCCGACTACAATGTACACATTAACGTTTGACGACTTCAAGTCCGGTAATGAAAGCATTATTTATAGCCAATGCACGATATCTACAATACCAATTTAATTAGAAGAAGGATGTGCCCAAATACACATATAATACCAAATTAGTTCAGAAAAATTAAATTAGATCTTACAAATTATACAATCATTAACAATTATTCATGCAATTAAATAAAAAAATCTCAAATTTTTTCTTTTTTTTTGAAGATTTTTACAAGTGTGAAAAATATTTCATACGTTTCTTTCTTTTATTTTCTTTTCTTTTTCCTTTGTACATAAAATTTTGTTAGAAGCACAACACTTAACTTTTTTTTTTTTTTCTCTTCTCCACCCGTCTCAGCCCCTCTATCTCGCTCTTTAAATACATAATACAGTGCGGAAGAACTTTGCTTCTATATTTTCAATCTATACCCATTTGAATTTTCCCTTAAAAACAAGGTACTTTCCTTTTCTTTCATTGTAATCTTTGCTATTCTTTCATGGGTTTGATGTTTTGTTTTTTAACTTGAAGATTTCAATTACCAGTATGTAACATGAAAAACCCATTTTTTGCAGGTGGTTAATTTCACGTTATCTTCTATATTGTGGGCTCTTCCATGGAGGTTAGTCAACATTATTCAATCTTATTATAGTTAGTGGTGTGGTTTCTTGCTTACGACGTTCTTTATATGGTTTGCTTTGTATAGAAAAACAATGGGTTGGATCATAATTTTACATTAATGGTTTTAACTTAGCAATGCTTGGTTCTAACATTATTTGTTTATATGGTTTTTTAGCAGAATTTGTTGTTATTATGAGATAGTGGTTGTTTGGTTTCCCTAATCTTTAGTTTCTGCTGTTTTTGTTGATTATTTCTGTTTTGAACGTGTTCATTGGGTTTTGGATGTTGAAAGTGGATCTTGAAATGGTTAATTCCATCTGGGTTGGTATCCTTGACCTTCTATATATGGGTTTTGTTGATGATCAAGTTTAAAAATGTATGGTTTGGACAGTTGTGCAAATATATTTGAGATGGATAATCGTTTTGATGCTTTTTAACACTCTGGGTTTTGCTGGTTAATGAACATCTGTTGCCTTCTAATAGTTATATTTTGTGCTCTGCAATTCTGGACAACTTCTCTTTTGTTTGTCAAAATTTGATCTAGTTCAAACTTCAAACACAGAATCTGGAAATAAGAATTATGATTTTTGGTTGTGAGATAAATCTCTAGCCCATATGAGCTTAATTCCTTTGCCTATAGGACTTGCATTGTTGTTTATGTATTTCTTGGCCTAAACAAAATATCCCCAATTAGGGAAATTGCCATGCTTTTTGGTTAGAAATTCAAGCCAAATGGATTAAAGATATGAACCATGACATGTATTGTTGACCTAAGGATACAAAAGATGGAATGCATTCAATCATTTTTGGTCTTAGGTTTGGATTGTTGTGCTTTCAATCATGAAAAATTTAGTGGATTTATACTGAGATTCATATTTCATCCAATTCATAAACCCTTAGTATCTTTCAATTTTTGTTTATTGCTCTCCTCATTTTTATTGTGTATGAATATTTCAGATGGAGCAAAATCACTCAAACAATGATGAAAGTTCTATTGAAGAATCGTCTTCTGAGCAGTCGAGTCCTCCATGCTCTCCTAAAAGAAATGGCATATATGGAGATCCAGATATGGATCCTCGAGTTGGTGATGAGTACCAGGCAGAAATTCCTCCGATGGTATCAGAATATGAACACGCTCAGCTTTTGAAGAACCCTTTAGAGTTTGATGTCATAGTTGATATTTCTCATCACTTTCTAATGGGTTTGCCCATCCCAGTGGCTTGGATCCATAATAAAATAAATAACCGAGATAATGAAGGGTGCAGAATGAGCAAAACTGATGATCCAGTCCACAATAGTCAATTGAGCAAGCCCAAAAATAGCAGAAAGGGTACCATTCTGAAGAGCAAACGTTCAAGAGAAAATGCAGAACCAGTGGACCTTGAAGTGGATGATCAAATAGAATCAAAACCAGAAAATCCTGGGTCCACGTTAGTAATGAAAGCTAACTCATCTCAGCTGCAAAAGAGCAGACATTATTATCCAGTTCCTGGTTCATTCAGTCTCCCTTGGACAGACAGTGAAGTTCATAGTTTCATTCTTGGTTTATACATATTTGGAAAAAATTTTATTCAGATTAAGAGATTCATGGAGAACAAAAAGATGGGCGAAATATTATCTTTTTATTATGGGGAATTTTACAGGTCTGATGGATATCGTAGATGGTCAGACCGAAAAAAAAGACGTAAGAAATGCATCTGTGGAGAGAAAATTTTTAAAGGGTGGAGGCATCATGAACTGCTCTCTCGTTTGCAGTCCCATGTCCCTAAGAATTCTCACAATGCCTTTCTCGAGGTGTGCCAAAATTCAATGCTTGCAAGTTATTTTTGCTTGAGCCTCTAATATGAAATACCTTTTGTATGCGCATTTCTTTGATTTCAGGTCTTAACTCTTATAGTATGAAGAAAGGTTTTGAATTTCTTTATCTTTTCTCTTGATAGCATAACCCGGTTAAAATTATTTCAAGTAGTTTTCTCAATTTTTTCACCATCAATTGAAGTGGGGAAACTGCTTGTTTTGATTCAGGATAATAGTGAATTGACTGAGCCTTTAACTTTTAGGAATTAAGTCAAGGGTAATTCCTTTTAGATATCCACATTATCTCTCCACCTTAGATTTTCACTTCTTAAGCTGTGGGGTACAAAAGCTGTTGCCTTCTCTGGCATGCTAAGCTTATCTGTCGAACTAAGAACATGCACGGGGAAGTACGCATTTTCAATTTTTTTTAAAGGTCATTCATCTTCATTTTCTTGCTTCTTTTCCTTGATAGTTATGATTTAGTTCAAATCTTGCTCGTCTCCTTATAGACATGCAAATATAAACTTAATTACTCCAAATTTCTTGCTTTAGAATTATATAACTGTTGATGCTATATTCCGTTTTCCTCAATATTCAGTAGTCATAATCCATTCACTTTACAAAACTTTGGAAATCCTCGTAATTGATAGAGTTCTTTTGGGTTACTGAATTTATGGTTTGACTGAAAATTCCAATGTCTCTCCATTTATTTTTGCAGGTCTCCACAGCATTTTCAGAGGAGAAGATTTCTCTAGAAGATTATGTATCCAATTTAAAAACCATTGTTGGCATTCAAGTTCTCGTCGATTCTATTCGAATTGGTAAGGGAAAGGAAGATTTGACAAGTGTTTCAATGGAACCTGGAAAAAACAATCCATTGTTCACCATTTGCCCAATTGGCAAAGCTTGCTCCTCCCTAACTTCAGCTGACATAATCAAGTTGTTAAATGGGGGTGTCCGTTTGAGCAAGGCTCGTTGTAATGATATATTCTGGGAAGCTGTTTGGCCTCGTTTATTAGCTAGAGGGTGGCACTCTGAGCAACCGAATAATCAGGGGTATTTAGGTCCCAACCATTATCTAGTGTTTCTTATTCCTGGTGTTAAAAAGTTCTCAAGAAGGAAACTTGTGAAAGGTGATCACTATTTCGATTCTATCACTGATGTTTTAAACAAAGTGGCATCTGAACCAACACTTATTGAGCTTGAATCTGAAGACGCTAATGAAGATGTCAAATGCATTGCTGAAGTAATATCTGGGGAAGATGATCCATCCACTAGAAAAATCGATCGGTACCTGAAACCTCGAGTTTCTAGCTGCTACAATATGAACACTGTGCGATTCACAGTTATTGATTCTGGTTTGGCTGATGGAGGCAAAATATCCAAGCTGAGGGAAATGAGATATTTACCAGATGATTTGAAAATTAAATCTTTATTTACAACCCTTTCAAGTAGCATTAAGAGGATCGTTTCGGATAAATCAACAAGCAACAAGAAAAGAGATGCTGTTCAGAAGCCACTGGATTCAGAGTTTACAAAGTTCACTATTGTAGATACCAGTTTGATCCATCCTGGAGGATCATCAAAGGTTAGAGAGCTTAAGTATGCGCCCGTTGACTTAGCAACTTCTGACATGACTGTAAAAAATGAACAAGATTCTTCTGAGGATTTCCCAGATAGGCATTTACCAAATGCAGCCAGTGGTATGTCAAGTGGGGATAAGAATGTCAACAAATCCAACCAATCTAAGGATGGGATTGATGGTGGGGAATCGGAACAGAAGGTGCTCATCCAAGATGACAAGAACAAATCGGTGGAAACCCTTGAGGGTAATAACAATGTGTCGAATAGAAATCGGTCAGCGAGGACTATAACCCACAAATTCAGCCGAAGATCAAGGTCTGGACTTTCGAATAATTTAGTTCCTGTTGTTAAACGACGGAGATTAACTGCTTGTTCTAAGAATGAGTTAAGTCATGTTATGGAAAATATGGGATCAAAACCAGAAGGGCCTTGTTATGCATTGAGTTTGAGCTCACTTCAAGCTAATCAACCTGAGAAATCATCGATACCCACTTCAGTAACTGAAGAAGCCATAGAAGAGAGCACCAGAGACACTTTAGATTCACCTCGTGATGGTACAAAAACATCTACTGAGGAAGAAAATGCGAAATGCGAAACTGAAACTGAAACCCCCTCTTTGATTGACCAGAACCTGCCTCAAATTCCATTAGAATCTGAAAACAACGAACCCCAGAAGACACTGAATGCGTCTGTTGATGCTAGTTCTGCAGTAGTAGAGCAGCAGCAGGCTAATTTGAACCCCAGAAGACAAAGCACTAGAAATCGACCGTTGACCACAAGAGCATTGGAAGCTTTGGAATGTGGATACTTTGGAGCAAAGAGGCAAAAGAACATGGAGGTTCATGTATCAGAATTCGCATTTTCGGCCTCATCTCACCGGGTAGACAGCAAAGCCAAAGTTATGAAACCAAAGGAAGAACATCCCAATGAGGCATTTGACAAGAAAGATATTGCTGATCAAACCCACGATTGAACAGAAGTAATCTGCCAGATATTTTGTAGAGATGTTCATAAATGCATATCATCCTGAAGTTTGAGGACTCTCAGCTTTTTCCTGTAAGTTGCATTTTTTTCCCCCTGTTATATGGATACTTATATAGTTCAATTCTTATTGAAGAATGTGGCCTGAAATGGTAAAGAAAGTATTGGCTAGTTTGCCTTGTCTATTAGTTTCTAGATATAATAGTAGTTAGTTCCTAGATAGAGTAGACATATTTTACTTTTTGTATACTCTGATGCACTTATAAATAGAATTTCCAAAATGATATCAAATCTATATGGACATATATCTCCTAATTTCTAGTAGTTTCCATTATTGTTGACAAATTTCTTATTGTGGGTCCGCATCCAAGATCAATAATGTCAGGTACGTCTTGTTGTAATGTAATGTAATCATGATTACGATGCATCATTTTCTTCATTGCATTACTGGAAAGAAAAATTATTGAAGTCCTTAACTTTTTGGTTAATTTACTCTCAAATTCTCTTAAAATTGTATTTGTAAGTCCAAACGTTTTGGACAATCCAACTCTCAATGTCTAGTATAGTCATCATTGTTGACAATTTCTCATTGTGGGGTTCACATTCATGATGGATAATGTTTGGTACGTCGTAATGTAATATAATCGTAATTACAATGTATCAATTTTTTTTATTTCATTATGGGAAGTAATATTATTTCCAAGTTTCTAACTTTTTGGTTGATTTATGTACTCTTTAAGTTCTCATCATAGTTTGGAAATTTGATTTTATAAGTACAAATGTTTGGACAATCCAATTCTCAAGTTCTTTCCTCCATTTTCTACTTAGTTTTGCCGTTAGTAAAAATGCAAATGTCCATTATGCATTTAATTTATTAATTTAAAAAAGTATTTTTATTTTTTAATTTAAAAAATATAAGGGCATTTTTGTCTTTCCAAAAAAATTCAACTACTTTAGGTTCACTGTTTGATTTAAAAATAGTGAAAATGACTTGTGAGTTGCATAATCCAAAATCTTTTAATTTTTAAGCACAAATTTCAAACTATAAGAACTAAGAGCAAATTGGCCAAAATATCAAGGATTTAAGAGTAATTTCCCTTACATCATAAGGAAAATTGTG
Source organism: Croton laevigatus (assembly GCA_949640765.1). NCBI lineage: Eukaryota > Viridiplantae > Streptophyta > Magnoliopsida > Malpighiales > Euphorbiaceae > Croton > Croton laevigatus. Next base: position 41,060 of record CATIWJ010078691.1, on the reverse strand, counting down.
ATTACAATGCATTATTGTTATAAAAGTTCTAACTTCTTTCAATAATCATTAAATTTGAATTTGAATTAGGAGACATGGTTTTTTTTAAAAAAAAGGTCAGAAAAATACAACTTATTGTCTCATAAAAAAGTTTTATTATCATTCCAATAGTAATATATCTATACTTTTGTTTATCCAATCCAATGTTAAAATGGATTATAACTATATATCAATCGAAATGGGAAGGTAAATGATATCGTAAAAATTCACTTGTATAAAATTCTCTGCAATGCATCATCTTTCTTTTTTTTTCAAATTTTTTAGCATGTGATTTTATGTGCAATTAATTATATAACAAAATTAATGTGACATTATCTATTACACCCTCCAAACGTAAAAGATCTATTAATACATCGGTTTGATGATAGATAGATTTTGGGGGGGGGGGGGGGGTGTAATTAGATTGAAGATAAACATTGTAAATCATACAACAAAGGGCGAATCTTTTCATAGAATACACAACATAGACATTCTGCATCTTAAAAATATAAGCCAAATTGGCGAGAAAATGTAATTTAGAGGAATAATCACTAACAAAAGTAGTAAATGAGAAGAGTAAGCCGTTGTTTTTCATGGGTCATTCCATACGAAAATCACTAACAAATCTAACCTTTTTTAGATCATGAAGACAAAATTTTAAATTTAGATGAAGAAAAAAAAGTTTATACACTTTATATAAAGTGGGAACAACTGTAAATGGCTGGATCATCAACCATTTAACATCAATCAAACTCCATTCCAATTCATAGGGCCCAATAATAAAAAAGAAAGTTAATCATTTCCCCTTTTTAATTTTGAAAATGAAATATTTGAATTCAAATGAAACATAACTTTGAGTTTGATTATTAATTTGTAGTTTCAACATAGGATAGGTGATGACATTTTCAAAGCAATTATTATTAACGTCAGAGTAAATAATTATTAAAGATAAAATTGTCTTCTATTTGTTAGTTAATTACACAACTTATAATGAGGGTAATTTTGTCCAAAATCAAATATGTACTCTGACATTAGCAATATCAACCCTAAAAATATCAATATATATTGGACAAATCTCTCTTTCTTTTCTCTTCCATTTAAACTGCCCATCGTCATTAGTTGTTTGGGCAATCACCAAAGAAAAATCTTCTTTTTTTTCCCTTTTTTTAGTTTCTTACAATAAAATTTAAATCTATGTATTTCGGGACGAAATTTTATATTAGATCTCTTTTTTTTTTTTCAGTTTTTTAGAGAAATTTTAATTTTTATTCTATTGGAATTAATTTTTTAAATGTTGGATTGTTTTGTCAGTGTTTTTTAGTTAACTTATTTCATTTTATTGGATGCAATATGAAATACAGATATATTCTTTGAGAATAGATTAGAGGTGTTGATATGATACTCATTGAAATACTGAAGCATCGAATACTAGCCATAATTACTTATCATCGTCGAACAATGACCCTAGTGGCTACTAAATAAAGCAAATCGAAAATGTTTCAAATTCATGTAATAGGTTACGTTTACTTATCAATCTTTAAGAAATCATGCTTAAATTTAAATAATTAAAGCCATTATGATTTTTAGTTTTAAACCTATATTTGTTAATTTGTTATCCTTTTGTGAGACAACAAAATCTAGCGTTCGGCTTTAAAAAATAGAAAATAAGAAAAAAAAAGCAACTTTTTACCACCATTGATGAAAGACAATTATAGAGGCCAAAAGATGAAATGAAAAGAGCTCATTTTAAAGACAAAATAACCATTTTATCATTGAAATTTTTCAATATTACTATTTAGTCACTCATTTTTACAAAATTACTCTCAAATTACTAATATTTAGTTCCATTCAACTAATAAGTCATTTTATCAATTTTTTTTCTTTGAAATATTCTATGAACAACCCTAGAAAATTAGCAAAATATTTCATAAGTATACTCTAAAAATTTGACAGAATGGCTATTTAGTACATCGAGACCAAAGTACAATAATTTTATAGTAATTATGTCAAAATTTAATAATAAAGTAGTAATATTAATCAACATGAGTGATTAAATTCATAATTTTTTCCTTTTTCAAAAGGTTCATCATCTAAGTTTATAAATTTTTATTATGTCACCTAATTTTCTCGTGTGAACTCGTTAATTAATATTTTACTAGCTTCTAGCTATGAAATTACACAAATAATTCAATTTTGGACATGATTATAGGAGGGAAAAAAAGGTTGCAAATAGTCCCAATAGCCGCCACGTGTACATATATATTTGTCTAAATACAATGCATGCATGCCTAAAATCAATTTTAAAAAATAAAGTAAAATTGCATATTATATTCTAATTTTTTCAAAGGCCTTAATTTTACTTTCTTCCCAATAATGATTTCATTAATTAATAGACCTGTACCCCCTAATACTCTTTTTTTAAAAGATATAATGATTAATGAAAACCTCTTTTTCAATATTTAACCTTTCATTTCTTAGGGTAAAAAAACCCATGATTAAAACCTTTCTTTTGAGTGATCCAAAGATGATTTCACTCAAAATCAACTAGCCATAATTAACATGCATGTGTGTGGATTATAATTTACTAATCTTATATTTAGTTTATAATTACAAAACTTAAATATACATTTTAATAATTTTTTAGGAGATTCTAGCTCTTGCAACCTAAATTATTCTGAATGAAACAACGCTAATACCATCCCTGTTATTAATTTTTTGAGACTTTAGGGCTTTTTAATGTTCTAAAATAAGTGAGTTTTTTTATTCTTTTTATTGAATTAGGACAATTATTTATTTTATTTTGTAGTAAATATAATTTATTTTTAGTGTACATGAGGTCCACTTTTTATATTAAATAGATATGAGTCGTTACTTTTTTATAATAGAATAGGAAGAAAATTCTAGGAAAAATGAAGGGTTAATAGTAAAAGTCTCAATTAAAAAAGAAGGGAGATAGTATTACTTTGTGTGTAATAAATAATAATATATTTTTTTTAACTCTCCCCGGACGTAATAAATTTTTTAGTGTTCATTTTAAATAAAAAGAAGTGTTTGATGGTCATTAGGAAAGATTTAATTAGCTCTAAATTTAAAACAAAGTGCTCATCATTTAATATATTTATTTGCCTTGAACATAATTTTATTTTTTAGATTGGCTTATTATTATATCTCTTGCCTTTTCCCATTTTCGTGTTTGTTTTTAGGTTTAGTTATTATATTCTATTTATAGATTTTATTTAATTGACCATTTTCAATTCTATATATAAAGTAATCAATAAAGAAATGTATTTTCTATAACAATAATTATACACATTCTATATTTATTTTTTATGAGGGAGTAAAATTTTATTTCGAAATTCTCAAAAACTTGTTTATGCATCAATTAAAAGAAACTAGCATATTATAACAAAAAAAAAATTCTAAATAATTTTTATCTAAAAAAATATGCATATAACAAAATTAAATAAAATATTATATATTTAATTATTCTAATTTTTATTTTTTAAATTTATATATTTACAAATAAACATCATAAACTAAAGATAGAAAGAGTCCAGATACATTCTTCATTTAAATATTCGTAGTATTTCATATAAAATACTTTCTGCTATGTGAAGGGTAGAAAAAGGAAAATATTATATATTTTTATTAAAAATTTAGAAACCAAACACTTAATTTGATTAAAAAAAATTTGCAAGTGAGAAACTAATTTTCAGTATATATAATATATGAAAAGCTTGTCCTTTACTTATATACATATATAATTTGGTCACAATTAATCCAACCCTAAAATATATATTCTTCAAAACAACATAATTTTTTTTTATAATATTTCTGTCAACTGCCCATACCAAATTTTAAGTGTAAGATTTATCTAAATTAATTTAATTATGCTCTTAATTATTTAATTAAAGGTTGACACTACTTGCTTTCAAAAAATAATAGTATTAATAAATGCACGCTAATGTATTTAATGGTAAATGCACTTTCGATAATGTGCAATCAACGACATTTTCAAAACTAATGAAAAGAAAAAAGATGGTACGTGTGCTGGTAATGGTACGTGTGTTCAGAATTAATGCAGAAAAGGACAAAACACCCCCTAGCACTTGTCATTAATTGCAGTTCCTCAAATTTACCCATGCATAAGTCCTATCACCATGGTCCATGCAGATTTCCTTTTAGAGACTCCACAAATTGTGTATTCTTTTTACTTTTTTCAAAAGTAAAAATTCTCTAGATTTTTTTTAAGAAAAAAAAAGTTACTGGAATAGGAGCGTTCATTTTCGGTTCAAATCCTTGCATACTAAGGTTGGAATCCGAAGTTCGGTTCAATTTTGATTCTAATTCCTACGATTTTTTTAGTTTCGCTATGATTCGAAAATATTCTCTTACAACCTTAAAAAAAAATTAAACAATAATCTAATGAAAAATATGAAAACAACTTTTAAAAAAAAGTACATTATTACACTTAAAAATAGATGAGTTAAAGCACTAATTAACATAAAATATTTATAAAATTAACAAGTAAAAAGCTTTTAAATCAAATTTCATTTTAATTCCAATTTTTAGTAATAACTAAAACCATAATCAATCCATGAAATTTCTTTTATCTGTTCCAATTTGGGTTTTAATAAAACATTTTCTTCGCGAATTACGTTTTATTTGTCAATTTTACATAAAATTTAACACATTTTAAACATACAAACTATTTTATAAAAAAATACTAAAAATAATTTTTAAAATGATTAAAAAATTAATTTAATTAATATACCATTTTTCTCTCTCCCTCTCTTGCAGGCCAAAATAAATTAATCAATTTATTTTCTATACTTCTACTAATAAATTTTTAAGCTTATTAATTAATAATAAGACATTGACATAACATATTGTATCGTACGATCAAATATAATCAATAATAGAATAATGACTATATTAACCCTGGATATAGCGGGACAAATAATCAGTGATAGTTGGCTTTTATGTTGTTGCGCACGTGACTAACGTGGGGGGAAGATTTCGAGAATGATTGTTGAGGATGCGGGTACCTGTAGCGAGTGTACGCCCGTGACGAAAAGTCTATTTTGGTAATTTTGATAATTTTTTTGTGATTTTGAGAAGATGGTTGGTGATGAAGGCATATGCTATTTTTTTTGTTTTTTAAAATTAGATATTTTACCCTTAATACCATATAATATAGATGACTCTTCCTTATCAGTATGTCTGAATATAAATTCGAACTCATAAATAATACGTTATAACACAACACACTAACCACTATTCTAAATCATCGACTCCAACTAGAATCACTTATTTGATTGGAAATATATATATCTATTTTTTAAAAAAAATGGAAATATTTATCTAATTATTATGTATAAAATCAATGCTTTTCAAAAATTAATATTTTTAAAAAATTAAAAATTTAACATAAAATTATACTCTTTTCGTCTATAAATATAAGACTAATTTTTTATTTTTTAATGTTTGCAAATATAATATTTTTATAAAATTTAATGATTAATAATTAATATTATCAATTTTATCCTCATAATTAATAACAAAATTTAAAAATAAAACTATAAGGTTAATATAATCAAATAATTAAGATTTTACTATGATAAGAAATGTGTATGAGAAATAAATTTATATATTTATGGATGGAGGGAGTAAAATTTACTTTAAAGCAACATATTATTTTTCATATTAATTAAGAAAAAATAGTTTTGAAATATTTATTTTTTAAAATATATAATCCCAAAGAAAATCCTCTAGTTTAGGCACTTGGTGATGGTGGGTTCTGGATCTATAAAGCTTGAGAGGGGGAGAAAGAGAGAGAGAGAGAGAGAGAAGGAAAGGAGGCGCTGAGAGTGAAAAGAGAAAAAGAGGGGGGAGAAGCTTGGTCGGTGGCGCTCATTTAAGAGAAAATTAGGAATAGAAGAAGGAGGCGGGCGGCAGGTTAGAATTTTAGGTTTTGTGGAGAAAGATACGTATATATATAATAAGAATTTTAAGGCTTGTGGATATATATATATATATATATAATGGGTTTAGTTTTCTGTTCGGCTCGGCATTCTCAAACACCTAGAATTGAACGTCAAGTCGAACTACTCAATTAATTGATTTTCAGTTCGGTTTTGGTTCGATTTGTGATTAACGGTTTTTTGTGCATAACCCTATTATTTACACATTTAATAAATGGTATAATGGACTTTTGCTAAATAAATTTTGTATATCCAAGACAATAACTACTTTTTTTTATTAGTAGAGAAATAAGAAATGGAATACTTATTTTGAAACAAAGTTGTTTTCTGAATAAATTAAAAGGTGTTTTAATAAGCCAGATTATAAGTGACTTATAAGCAATTTTAAATTCAACCTTATAAACTACCTATAAGCATTCAAAATTGTTAAAACACAATAATATTATTGTGAAGTCCCTCTAGTTTAGTGAAACAAATAATTTAGTCCTCCTATTTGGAAATTAAATGAAATAGCCTGTTATTTGGCTCTATAAATATATTATTTTTATATATTTAGACACATTTTATATAGAAAATATCAATTTAATTGACAAAAGGAATTTTCAATAAATAATAGAACCGAACAAGAAGGATATATATATAGTGTAATTTAATTTTAATATAATAAAGAATAATTTATCTAATTTATATACTACAAGGACATTATTGTAATATTCCCTTAAAAATAATAAAACAAATCTTAGTGGTGTAAAGATGGTTTCATTTTCTTAAAGTGAACTTAAAAAGTCTTTTACTTTAAACTTTATATGTACTTATAAATAGTGAATTTTAACTTACTATTTTAAAAAATTAAGTTATAATTTTTTGAAGAAAAATTATTTTAGTTACTATTAATTGGAGAAACTAAAAATTTGTGTACAAACTAAAAATAATGGTTGTAAACACAAAGAGATATAACTTAGAAGAGGAAGGGCAATTAATTCAGTAATACCCAATAAACCTAAGGGCATATATAAATAAATAAATAAATTATATATATATATATATATATATATATATATATATATATTAAATGAATTAATATATAAATTGGTGTACAAACCTAAAATTTTTAATATATACCAACATGGTTGGTTCAAGGGATAAATGGTTTGGATTCAAATAAAGAGATCTTGAATTCGAAATTTATTATATGTACTTATACCCGCTGGAAGACTTATCCACCATTATTAGCTATGAGAGAGAGAGAGAGAGAGAGAGAGAGAGATATATATATATATATATATATATATATATATTAAATGAATTAATATATAAATTGATGTACAAACCTAAAATTTTTAATATATATCAACATGGTTGGTTCAAGAGATAAACGGCTCGAATTCAAATAAAGAGATCTTGAATTCGAAATTTATTATATATAGTTATACCCGCAGGAAGACTCATCCACCATTATTAGCTATGCGATGTAGGTTGGATTCGCATTAGTTGAGAAAAAGCGTCGGAAATTGGGCGGACTTAAAAAGAAAAAAAAAAATATATATATATATATAACAGCCAGAAACTCTCTCTTCTCTCCACCAGAAAAAGAAAGGATAATATTTCTTGGTTTTTCCCTTTGTCTTCCTCTACTCATAAAAGGATAATTATTTCTTGGTTTTTTCCTTTGTCTTCCTCTACTCATAACAAATCCCTACTTTCCATTTTCTTGTTCTCTTATCTTCCTACAATAATCAAAATTTAGAAAAGAAACAAGAGTGTTTGGTAGAAGAGAAAAGGAAAGAAAATAAAAAGACAAAAGTAGTAGGGTTTCTATTAATTTTGATTTTCTTTCTTTCAATGTCAAATATCATAGCAGCAAGTGAAGGTGGAAGCTTAAATTTCTCTTCTTCTGTTAGTAATAATAATAATAATAATAATATTGGACAAGTAGAAGAAGGAGGAGTTCATCCCTTAAACTCCATAGCCGCAAGCTCTACTACTACTGCTACTGCTACTGCTTCTGCAACTACCGTCTCTAACAGCAATGTCTCACCTTCTCAACCACCTCCTCCTCCAATTAAAAAGAAGAGAAATTTACCAGGAAACCCAGGTTTGTATTTTTTTTTTTAATTCAAGCTTTATTTTTTTTAAATCTTTTTAAAATAATAATTTTTCTGTCAATTGTTTTTTTTTTCATTTTGTTAGTTCTTGAAGTATTAAGCTTTATATTCTTTAATCTTTTTACATAATATTGCCTTCAAGAAAGTTTTCTTTCTTTCTGAAATTTTTCTGTGAATTTTTTTTTTTTTTTTTGGGTTAGTTCTTGAAGATATTAAATCTTTTTAAATAATATTGCATTCAAGAAAACTTTCTTTCTTTTTTTTAATTTATTTCTGGATTTTTCTGTTAAATTTTATTTTATTTTATTTTTTTATTAGTTCCTGAACATATATTATTTATACATAATTCTAGTTAGTTGTTTTTAGAAAATACATATAATTATAGTTAATCTTTCATGTTAAGTATAAAATGATCTAACTCCAAAATAGTAAGGAATCATAAAAAAACATAATTAGATGTTTACTTAATAGTAATTAAGCTTCTTGATTTTCATATGTTTTTCATAAATATATGAACAGATGATAGTCTTCTTTTTTTTTTTTCTCATTTTATGGGTTTTTTTAATCTTTTTTTTTTTTTTTTAATCATGTGTAACAAAACCAAAAACCATGTAAACACAATTACAGATTTCAGTTTCAATTCAAAAAGACGGAAAAAAAAAGCCAGAAAAACAAGAGACTTTCAGTTCGATGATTCCCTCTTTTCCTTTTCTTTGTAGATACTTTTTTTAAAAAAAATTATATTTATTATTATTATTTATTTAATTTTCTTATTATTTTATAAAATAAGAAAAAAATACAGTTCTCGAACAAGAACTTCGAGAATTTTACTATTTTAATTTTTTTTACTCATATAATAAATTGTCTATACTGTATTTCGATATTAATTTTAGTGGATTACAGTTTATAAAAATCGATTCTATATTATAAATTTCATATATCGATAACGTTTAATTTACAAATATCTTTACAAAATAATAATAATAATAATAATATGGCTATATATAAGTGGTTGAAACGAGACTTCAATTATTGGGTGGGATCTCAATAATTGAACTGAACTGTTGACTCCTTTTTTATTTTTTTTTTCCTTCTTCTTTATTTTAGTTTTTTAACTGTTTCTTGCAAAGCTAAAAAAAAAAAAACATATATTCTTTGATGTTTCTGATTTTATTATTGTCTTATTTGTAATATTAATTAATTAATATTCATTAATAAAGCTAAATTAACTGCGCAAGTAATTAATTAATCACTAATAACTATAATTATTCCTTATTTTCAGACCCTAATGCAGAAGTTATTGCTTTGTCGCCAAAAACTCTTTTAGCGACCAATAGATTTGTTTGTGAAATTTGCAATAAAGGGTTCCAAAGAGACCAAAATTTGCAATTACATCGCAGAGGCCATAATTTGCCATGGAAACTACGGCAAAGAACAAGCACTGAAATAAAGAAGAGGGTCTATGTTTGTCCTGAACCTTCTTGTGTTCATCATAATCCGACCCGAGCTCTAGGCGATCTTACTGGGATTAAGAAGCATTTCTGTCGAAAACATGGCGAAAAGAAATGGAAATGTGATAAATGTTCTAAAAAATATGCAGTTCAATCGGATTGGAAAGCTCATTCTAAGACTTGTGGTACTAAGGAGTACAAATGTGACTGTGGCACCACTTTCTCCAGGTAATTTATTTAATTTTGTTGCGATTAATTCTAGTATTAATTTTTTATAATTATAATTTATGATCAATCTCGACTCATATTTGAATGTTAATTCTAATTTTTTAGTGTTTTGACAATAATTTTTTAAGTAACTTTTAGTATTTTAATTAATTAACACGATAAAATTTATTTCTTACGATTAGTATTTGGTAATTTAGTTTTTAAAAGATTTAGTATAGTATTTTATAAAAGTCTAATTTTATTGGGTTTTAACATTAATTGTGTAAACGAATGCTGAAATTAATTAACGGGTACTCACAAACAAGTTACTTAAACAGTTAATTTTGTCGAATACAATACACCTAAGTGTTTAATTTGAAAAACTAAACATTATTTGTGAAGATTAATTAAGATGTTTTTAATTAATTAATAACGATGGGAAAGTGTTTGTGCCTATGATTTAATTATACGTATTTAAATTGCTAAGCATCTAAATTAGTTAGAGTCTCATATCATTAATTAATAGTTCATGAACAAAAAGGATGAGATTAGAACGTATAGGCTTAGAGTAGATTATCTCTAATTAATTAGTTAATTAAATTTTTATAGAACATTGATGCTACCATATTTCATAAATAATTAGGGTTTTTGAGTATTTGTTTGACTAATATGTAAAACTATGAAATCATTATTTTAGAAGAAAAAAAAATCAAAATCATTTTTCTTATTTAATTCATTGTTTGTTCAGTCGGTTTACTTAATAAGTTTTTCATCATATCAAAAATGACTAGTTCATGTATCAAAGTCCTTGTGGTCCCTTGCATAATTGGCTTGGCTTGGCCTTGGACGGTCAATTATATAATTATTATAATGTGCCGTCGTCGGTCCATCAATTTGAACATCTCATATGATTATTTTAAAAAATTATTTGAGTGATTATTTCAAAATTAAAAGTTGTTAGATTAAAATATCGGATAAAAAAGGAGTATTTAGTAATTACTTGTTTAGATTGAATTTTTCGTAATATCACTAATAAATCAAGTCAGTGATAATTTTTTATTTTCTTTATTTTACTTTTATTTTCAACGAAAAACACTAATAGTCTCATTTCATTTAAAAATTACTCGAAACAAAAGAAATGGAAACATAAATCATGAATCAATTAAGCCCTTTCAAGAATAAGAAAAAGATAATTATCGTGAAATAATGTTTGATTCTATTTATGTTGAGATTCCGTAAGTATTGCACTCAAAAAAAAAAAAAAGAGAGAGAGAAAAAGAGAGAAACGACTGAGATTTTTTTGGAGATTGGATGCAGTTACTAATTTATGATCTGCCATGTACAGAATGAAAACTTCATTCTCAATTCTACGAGAATTTTTATAAAAGCCTTTCATTTACTTCTCTTCAATGTATTCTAATTTTCAGCCTAATTCTCCATCTTTCTAGATAAGAATGAATTACTTGGCATATGTCTAGATAAGAGTTCCGTGAAAATATCTAGCTAATATTAGATAATAAAATAAAACTCTTAATGTTTTCCATAAACAAAAAAAAAACAAAAGGATAATATAGACAATTCATTAGTTGGGATCCAAATCAAAATGATCCAACTATCATTGACTACTCTATTGAGAAAGTGCATTGCGAATTAGGTACTCTTTTATGATTGAGTGCTAATCTTATAATTAATATTACCATAAACATAGTAATCATTTTTCTTATTGGATTAACATAGTAATCATTGTATAATTACTTATTAATTAAGTTAATTGAGGTTTGTTAATGATGCAGGAGGGATAGCTTCATCACTCATAGGGCATTTTGTGATGCCCTAACAGAAGAAAGTAATAAACCAAAGCAAGAAATAATAATTCCCAATAGTAATATTAATAATGACAATATTGGACCAAACCTTATCTCTATGCCTATAAACAAAAATAAAGAGGAAATTACCTCTATACCCCCAAACTTTAACCATAATGACAATAAAATCCCATTATCTCTCCCAAATCAACCTCCAACAACAGCCCTATCATCTTCCCCCTTTCCCTTTAATGCAAATTCAGCTATTTTTGAAGGACCAAATGGGAATTTATTAGCGACCGCTACAAATGGGTCGGCTTCAATGTCTGCAACTGCATTGCTACAAAAAGCAGCTTCAATGGGCGCAACTACTAGCACAAATTTGAACTCTATTAGTATGGTAGCACCACCGACATTCAGAGACAACGATCGTGATCGTGTTCATGTGCCACGTGGAATCAACCACGGTGGATATTTTCCTGATCATTTGGGTATGTTCAACGGAGTTCTTGATCAAAATAATGCATTATTCAAGAATATCATTTTTCATGATGAAGAAAATAGTAGTAGAGGAGTTGGAAATAGTAGTAGTAATATTCCAAGTGGGTTATCAAGATTTAGTGGGGATGACGTGGATGTGATGACAACCGTTGATTTCTTAGGAGTAGGAGGAGGATCAAGAAGTATTTTAAATTTAGAAGAATGCCAAAATCAACAAATGGAGAAATTTAGAGGTTTGAGTCAATTTGAGCAACAAACTGCTGCATTGGAAAAAACTATTTGGGATATGTGAAAAAAAAGAAAGTATCAAATTGTTTAGAATTTCTTGCTAGCTATTTCAAATTTGTAATTGAGTTTTATATGTACTTTGTTTTGGAAAAAGAATAGTTGTCATGTATCATCAACCTCAAGTCTTGCTAAAGAGCAAGAAGATGAGGAAATTTTGCTAAAATTTTAACGAGTAGTAATGTCTCATGATCAAATTAAAGGACCCAAGACATGCTATAGACCTTTAATTGGGTGTAGGAGAACTGAATTTTTGCATACAAGCTAGCCTGTAAATAACACAAGAAAAAGATTGGGGTAAACACTCCGATACTTAAGTTAGTGAGTAGTTAATGGAGACTATAATAATAAAATAGGAGAGAGGAGATTCTAGAGAGAGTACCTTATAATAAAAAACCCTTGGTTATTTATAGGAGAAATCTTACCAACTTTTCCCTAAAAGATAGGAGAAGGCAACATTCCTTATCATAATATGACACTGTGAATAATCCGAGGTAAAGGATTGCGGAGCCACGTCTTCAATTAGTACAAGTCAATCAGTATTTTTTATGTTTATTTTACGATGTATAAGCTAATCTGTCTTCTGTGTTTATATTTCGAGAAATTATAACTCTCTTATTCATAAACTAGCTAAAGCTACCTTAGATGTGAGTTTTATTTGTAATGAATATACATAGACAGTCCTGCTGCAAAGACCCTTGTAATCTTTTTTTTTTTCAATCAATCAAATTACCTATGTTAAAAAAAAAAAACTAAATCTCTAAAAAAATTTGGAAAATAAACTTTTAATTTGGTACAAATATTTTGTAAAATTTTAATATTTTAATTCTAAATATTACCCTTTTTTTCAAGAAAAAATAAAATTTACCTCGCACATTTTTGAAAAATTTTTTTTTTGCACCCCTGAATTTTGATTTTCCATTAAAATTGTGATGGTTTATTGCAATGGTCCATTTCCGTCCTTAAACCGATTTTAAGCCCAAATCAAATCGATTTTGGACAGCAAAACTCTACCCACAAAATGATATGGTCATCATCTCATAATGTGTGGCTCTAAATATACAAAAGGTAACGGTCATAACTAACGAACCACTGAACTTACATAAACAAATTACAAAGAGCTTTCTTTTTTTTCTGGTCAGCTCATGGCATTGCAAAACTACCTCCATAGCCGGATTTACATGACACAATCCTCCGGTGACAGAAAAGATAGTTTCCAACAAACGTCAAGGCCACCAGCGGAGCAATTTGCTCCCTTGGCGTCCACATTTCAACGGCGACTTCTTGTTGGTGTTGGTTCAGCTTCTTTAGTAGCAGTTGGTGCAAATTTTGGTGGAATTACAAGTTTTCTACTAGGATTGTCTCCGGAAACCGGTCGGAATCTTAAGCTTGATGTGCTTTATCCAATTGAAGGGTATAGCAGATGTATTCAAACAAATGAAGGATTTGGTTAGTTAAGTCTATTCCTTTTTAGTAGTCAAATTCCATGTTTGGTTGCTGAGAAAGCTAAAGAAAATTTTTATTCAATGTTTAGAATTCATGTATCCATCAAATTGGGTTGGAGACCAAACACTATTGTATCGCGCAGCTGAGAAGAAAGAATTTGAGAGATCACTTGATCCAGTTCCGTTAGGTGATCGGCGCCGGAATAATGTTAATGAACCAGTTGTGGCTTTTGGTCCGCCTGGTTCAACCGGTGAGCTCAATGTTAGTGTTATTGTCTCACCTGTTCCTCTTAATTTCAGGTTAGTTCTATCTGGCTAGTTTTTATCCAACTGGTTGGACTAAGGGTGCATTTACCAATGTTTATTAGTCAAATTTCCTTATAAGCAGTCTACTTATCTGCTCACCTAAAACTCATTTTTTGCTTATAAGCATGTTAAAAATAAGCAACAAGTTGCTGCTTTTCTTTTACTTATAAGTAGGAAATGTTCGACGAAGTACAGTACTATTACAAACCTATTTATTTTAAAAACTCCGACATAATCATGTTATCCATATTTAACTTTGCCCATAATATATTTTTTCGCTCAAATAACTACTAACATTTGATTATAAGTTACTATTAAACTCCCTAGGTAAACAAGCCTGCTGCTTCTTATCGGCATTTATCAATCAGTTTTGATAAACAGTTCATAACTTATTTTTAAGCAATTTATATTATATAAGCAAATTATAAGCAATAAGTACATATATTGACAATTTGATAAACACCCTTTAAATTTATAACTGAGTTAAAATTGTTTCTTCTTCATCCTGATCGTAGGATCGAAGCATTTGGAGGACCAACAGAAGTAGGCGAAGCATTGGTGAAGACAATCACAGCATCTGGAAGAAGACCAGCCGTTAAAGGAAGCTTGATAAGGTCAAATTTAAGAGAGGATCCTTTGAGGAATATTAAATACTACCAACTCGAATTCATGGTCGAAAGCCCCCAGTTTCGGAGACATAATGTAGCCGTTTGTTGTGCTCGTGATGGTAGGTTGTATACCTTAAATGCTCAAGCACCCGAATCAGTATGGCAGAAAGTTGAAGCAGATTTTCGCAGAATTGCAGAATCATTCAACCTGGTACCCTGAAATAACAAGAAGTACTAACAGAAATAACACTAGAATTTTACAGGCTATCTAGTTTTCAACAATTTGATTATTCTACTATTCAAATTATGCTATTTCATTTATCTTCAGTAAGATTGGAAGTTCCACAATGTCCAAAAAACAAGCGCAAATGTCAAATGAATACAGATCGAAATTGTTACCTGAAAAATTAAAATACGGTTCTCAATTCTGAGCAATGAAATTACATGATATTACATTCGAGATACATTTGTACATTTAAATATTCAAAACCAAGCATAATGATATAGAAGAATACTCCAAAAAATTAATTTGCTATATCTAGATTACAATTACTGTACAGTAAATAACTCAGGCACAACTTATCTCTCTTTGCTTCGAAACCTTCTCCAAGTTATCGGAAACTGCTGCTGTTAGATTAGGATCCTCGAATCCAATCTCTGCGCCAAGCCTGACAGAGAAACAACTGTATTTTAGCATTCCTCTAAAGATGCACACTATTTATAAAAGGATATAGGATAAAAAGTAGGTGTTTGGCATTTACTCTCCTTTTGACTTATAAAAAGAACTTATAAAAAAGCAGTGTGTTGCGTTTATAAAAACAGCTTAACAGCCAAATCAACTCAGAAAAACAGGTAAATGGCTGACTTTTAAGTTTAAAAATGATTAAAAGGTGCTTTTAAGCGATGCCAAACACCTCAAAGAATAAACGTGTAGTGAAAAAATTGCATTCCAAGCCATTAAAGGCCTGGAATGAATCTACAGTGAATTAGTGATATATTATCTTATTTCTCTTTCTAAGCTAGAAGGATCAAGAATATTGAAACTCTGAAATGAGTTGCTTACTTGGGATCTAGCACCAATTTCTGCACTTCTCTAATGGCTGAACTAGCAGCATATAATGATATCTTTCCAACCTGTAACCGATTTCAATAGGAATTGAGACAATCAGGACAACCACATAACATACCAAATAAAACAATTTTTTCCAAGAAAATTTAAAGCTATAATGTTGAGGGAAATTAACCTCCAAAACTTGAATTTTTGCTTCGTGGTCATTTGGAAGACAGCGAATTTCCTCAGCTAGTCTAGCAGCCTCCCCAACACTTTCAGGCGATAAGAAATCAAGACCCAGCTGAACCGTGGACTGCAAAGTCGTGCAATGAAATATAATTAATAGATGAAATGCCAGATAGTTTCAGTGGAATTTAAATGCCAATAATTCAGGAAGGCTTTGTAGTGAATCATGCATGAATAACAGAATCAGTTCTCTCTCTTTTCCTTTTTCTTTCATTTTCCCTTCTTCTGATCCTGCTTTTCTTTTTTTTTTAATGTCTTGAATATGAAGCTTCTTGTTTAATAACAAACTTTTCACATACTGTCCAAGCTCCATACGTCTACCCATTAATTGACACTCCCATAGCTCTTTATTAGAAATGCAATGCAAATGACTGTTCTATGGCATACCAGACAAGAAATTGTCTCCCGAGAGAGAAGATCATGCTCAATTTCCAAATCGAGGGGCAATCAAACAACGGCAATCAATAGATCGTTAAATTCACGGAAAAGTCTATTATGCCTCAACCATTATATGTACTCACATTGATATTTTGATTTCTCATCGTTCAAAAATCGAAGATATTTTGAGTTATCTTGATTTAGGAAACATGAAGGCACACAAAAATCATATAAATTTCCAACTATGGAGACAATCTGTCAGAATGTATTCACCTGAAGATTCCTCGCTTGGAAGGGGCATCCAGTAGGGACAAAGACAGCTTGCCCCAAATGCTGTTCAAATGACCAGGGCTCTACACCTGGCAAAGGCAACAAAATAGTTTTCATATATGCATTGTACATAGAATGGATCCATGATTCAATTTCAACATTATCAACATAAAGAAACAGCAGAAATCAATTGAGTAAGAAGAAAGCATGCTTATCAAAATGTTGCAGCATGTTGATATTATAAATGGAATTAATGGAAAATAAGCAGCAGCAGCCAAGCTTTTAGTACTAAACTAGTTGGGGTTGGCTAATATATATATATATATATATATATATATTAAAAAAATGGTGAAAATAGTTTCAACTAAACTTGGCTTTAAACACAATTACTCATGCAATTGTACATTTGAAGAAGTTTTTTGTGTGCAGACCATAAGAATATCATATAACTCACTCCTTCCAATTACATTAACTATTCAAAGAAGAAATGGCTAATGTTTCTCACCATGTTCTTCCTTCAAACTTCTCAATTGATGCCTATTCAAGAAAACTGTTCCATCACAAAGAGAAAGTGGCACCTGGTATCCATATAAAAAGATCAGCCAGTATCATCCATTTCATAGAAGCCATATGTGTTAATATGTACTGAAGTATACTGCTTTATAACTAAGTGAATATACTTACAAGGTGGTTTCCTATATTTCCAGACTTCCCAAAGTCCGTACTGTGCTCTTGCAAATAATCGATGAGTTTTGGAACATCCTGTCGGCGAAAGATGTCCCAGTGAACTCCAGGACGAGTCTCTGTCGGGATATCTCCACCCTCTTTCTTTAATTTTTGGTCCCCCATTGCTTCAGTTTCAACC
The DNA here is from genome assembly GCA_949640765.1 of Croton laevigatus. Lineage (NCBI taxonomy): Eukaryota > Viridiplantae > Streptophyta > Magnoliopsida > Malpighiales > Euphorbiaceae > Croton > Croton laevigatus. Next base: position 23,535 of record CATIWJ010078691.1, on the reverse strand, counting down.
TCTTCATCACCAATTCTCTCAGTTTCTTCATCCTCCACCATTCTCTCATCCTTATCTTCAGTTGTACTTCTTTCATTCTGTAAATCTAGTCCATCACGTGACAAATCAGGTAACCTTTCTTCATCCAAGTTTGTTTCTTTGTCAAGTGACTCATTCCCTTCCAAACCTTTCAATTTCACTTCTTGTGCATGCACCAATAGATATACCTGCACAGAACCCACCGAATGTCACATCACATTATTCTATCACACCCTATCTTAAATCAATAAATAAGGAATGAGCAATCAAAAGTTTTCCAGCAGGGCTTCATGACTGCATATATAAGAAAGGAAACCAAGTAAGTCCTACATGCCTTTGACAATCCGGTATAGAGTTGTGTAAAAAATCAAGGAAATGTAATATGGTACAATACACGTAAAAAAGAAATACCCCATGTTCTTGCGCATATAGGTTTAAATATAACATGAAATCGAAGCTTGAATACAGAAAACATTAGTAATTGCTAACTCCTTTAAAGATTAAAATTTTGATCATCCAACACCTTTTAGTTTCTACAATGAACAAATGCATACAAAAAAGAGATGTAGATTATACTCACCATATCACGCATCTTGATATGAAGATTGGTCACTGAATCGCCTCTACCAAGTTCCTCATAGGAACCGTAAGATATATAAATCTTGGGCCCAGCATCATTCTGCAAAGAATAATGAGGCAACTTTGCAGCAACATTTAGAAGACCCAACCTCGAATGAATATACTCAAGTAGAGGCAGTTTACTAATAAATTCAGGTCTCTGGTATAATAAGAACTCTTCAGAAGCACTAGGGGAAGGCCAGTCCTTCAACTTCAACATCTCTAGTGAACCATCTTCACGTATTCGTCCCTGCGAGTATCCTTCTAAGAACTCATCAAGTTCAATATCAACCTGCTCACCACATCAAAGCAAGCACGGATTGATCAGAGTGACAACCTTTAACAGAAAATAATTAATTTACTAACATTAAATAGGAAAAAAGAGAACCATTAATATAAATTTACACCAGAGAGCATACCTCAGACAAGGTTAAGCAATCTACTGCCTTCACTATTCTGTTCTCATCTTTCATTTTCTCATCTGATGTTTCCCGGATCCCTCTCGATATTACCATCGGATCCCAGCTTGAGATGGGTGAGCTATTGAATACCTGCCTCACAATGATAGGCTCGCCCTTAGCCCAATGCTTCCTAAAATTACTTATCCCTTCAGCTTTTATATCTTCACATGATGGACAATATAAGAAATTATCATCACTCTCCTCCCTGTGAGCATACTGACAGAGCATGGAATCATCTAATCCAGATTTTGGCAGAGTGCTAATATCACAGACCTTACACCCACTGACCATTTCCTCTGCATTTTTCACCAGTTTTGCCACCCAGTTCATCTTAAAAATACGACTCAAATTTAATGATGAATGATTACATCCACCATACTCCTTTGGTGGGCAAGGGATGCTGCCGTCACGGTTAGCTTTCCACCCGGGGTATTTATCCGATAAATTGAGTCTGAGTTTGGATTCTTTCACTTCCATCGATAAGGTTTCTTTGTCTTGACTTCTACCACCCATCTGGGTTTTTACTGGACTACGTATTGATGCTTCACGAAGATCTTGACAACAATGAAGGCACATATCATATGAGCAATTTGGACAGTGCCAGTGATAATCAATGATGGGTATCCTGCATATATTGCTGCAAGTAAACATAAGACAATGAAATGCAGTTCCTGAAAGAAGCAAACACATGACAATGAAATGAAATTCCAGAAAGAAGCATAAACAATACTTTTACACCAGGCAATTGACCCCATAAAAAAATCAGAAAAATATCAACTTTATGAACTACAATAACAGACATAAAATTCCAGAAGAATGTTGATTAGTAATATTATGATTCAATAATTATGCTGTTTATAACTAAGAGAGCGACCTACTGGCACTGTTGACAAAAAAAAAACAGTTTTCAAGGAAGAAAAGTATTTAAAGCAGCCCATAAGTGGTCTTAACATACCAGCACATCTGTTCGTCTGCATTTAATTTGGCCCGGACAAGATCTATATCATTTCCTGAAACCATAAATTACCAGTTAGTCAAATAAAAATTAAATATCAAGATTCCATAAGAATTTCAGAATCACCTTACCACGAAGTTTTTTCTCAAGTTCTACTTCAGAACATTGTTCGTGATGGATCTGCTTAACTACAGGAAGCACTGAAGATAATAAACTGTAGAGGTATTGTAACTTGTCCAGAACAGGCATCTCCCGTATTCTTACCTGCAACTCAAGTAAAACAACTTTATTCCTCTGTAAAAGAGAAACATTCCAATAAATAAACACAAGATATTACTGTGATACTGCAAGAATAATACCTTTACCATATTATCACCCCGTAAGCACACCCTGCAATTACAGATTCCACGACATGCAGGACAAATCTTCTCAATTTCTTCCAATGAAATATCCGAGTAACTATAAGTAAAACAAACATATCCATTATACTTATGAGTTGGAAAAACAAAATACATCTGCATAAGAAATTCAAACTCACCATGCTGCAATACAGTTATCGCAAAAGCCCCTTCTATCACATCTGCGACACCAAATCACCCTGTTTCTATCATTCCTTCGGCATTGATGGCAAATTTGTCCACCAGCATCTTCAGAGGAATCTGTGCTTCCATCCTGAAAGCAACTTGTTGATCTCATTATCCACACATTAGCTGAATGTAACAGCTTTTCTATTAACAAATGAAAAGGTGGTTACAGTACAACATCAAAATGAAGTGTGAAAAAAGGTGCAATTTTACTAACCGTCATAGCACTAGCATCAATGCTCCTTTGTGATCTGCTCCTGGATGAATCCATCGCAGAAAGTGCTGGTGTTTTATATGACCTCCAATTCTCTTCAACCTCTACATCTCTTTGATAATCATCACTTTGTTTTAGAGAATTGCGTACAGGCAAACTTCTTATTGGTGTTTCCGGTGAATACTGAACCCGATTTTTTGATACCTTCTCTTTGTTCTTCTTTGCGGAAACTGAAACAGGATAGTCATCCGCCTTCATATTCGCAATCGGTGTATCAAAATCATCATTTTTACTCTCCAAGAATATATCACTTTCACCCAGTGATTTCCGTTTAGCTTTCTTTAGACTAGCCCTTAAAGCAGAATTAGCTGCCCTCTTCTTAGCCTGAATGTAGTGCTTCTCACACACTGTTTTATCCGGCATAGACATGGCAGTACATCTCCATTGTTTCCCGTCTGACCTCTTGCAACGCAGATCATCGGGAATCCCAACATTATCATCGCCATTACCAGAGGCTGATCTTGGATTGTCCATCATATATGCACTTTTTATTTAATCGTAAAGAGATAAAATACTAAAGTTTTGCACTCATGAGTTTAACCTGAAGATATATTCAAACCCATTACAAGTCAATAAGAAAATTGCAAAGACCAAGTCATATTATGAGCAAGATGAACCTTAAAAATACTATAGTTGTATAATTACAACAAGGTTGAAAGCAGTGTAGCTTGAATTGCTCATAGTTCATATGCCATCTCAATAATTAAGTTTTTACCAAAAGGACACAGTACAAATTAAACAAACGAATTGGAATATAAATTAAACCGAAAGATCAAACACTTAGACACGAATTATAATATGAATCCATATAACAAACAAAAAAGAATACATAATGGAACAGAAATAGTACCTGCGTAAATTCTAGGGTTTGAAAAAGCGAATTGGAAGTGTAAATTGGGAAGAAGACGAGGTAGGAAAGTAGTAGCAGTAGCAAATAATAAAAAGGAAAAACGTGTGAATCATCGTGTTCGATAATAGAAGTTTTAAAGGATTTTAGAAAAATGCGCAGTTCCGCAGATTTTCATGGAGGCCTGGCCTAGACTTACTTAGGCTGCGCAGCGTTGCGTAGCTTAAGAATAGCTTTGAGCTTGTTTCTTTGTTTAGTTTAGTTTAGGTTCAGACAACTGTTTTCGCAGAATCATACGTCCCTGTAAAGTGAAAAGGTTAGGAGTATTGCTGTAAAATTTCAATGCGTGAAAGTGTCTATGGGGATTGAACGGTCAATTTGTGTAAAAATTAATTTTATTAATTAAATTTTTTTTACAAAAATTAAATTATATTACATAATATTTGTAAATAGATTACATATGTAATACCCTAGTTTTTTTTTTTTTTATAAAAAATATGTAATACCCTAGGTTTTCCCTTACCAAACCTCCAAGGGATGATGGGTCCAATTTGGAAAAAATGGAAAGTGTTGGGAGATGTATTTTTAAACTTGAATCATAGACATTTATCCAAATTACTTTCGCTCATTTTTATCTAATGATAAGTTGATAACCTATACATGAAATTAAATTCTTTGGATTTGAAGTAAAAAAAAAAAGAAGCAACTTTACTGCACCAAATCGAATTTCTTTATAAAGAAATCTTTTGTTTCATGGTAGCTTGTTCCAGTTTTCTTACGAAATTTTCGTTATTGGGTTAGTTATACACTTTATATGTTTCCAATAATTTGCATAGTATCATCAAATGATACAAGTCTTATATAAGAATTTACAACGCACTAGAACACCCTTGCTGACGATACTTTACTTCGACAGCATCTAACTAGGTAAATCCTTAACCCTTCTCCCTCTTACTAAGACTACATAATGTTATTGTGAATTATGGCCAATACGTATATAAGCAATGATTTCAAATACAGAAGTTAATCGTACTCTGATAACTTTAACAAATTTTTGAAAGAACCAAAGTTCAAAATTCGATATGAGATGATTTTATTATTATTTTTTTTATTGGGTGAATTGGCTACTTGATCTTGGTGAATTGAAAAAAAAAAAATCTTATTGTTTTATTAATTATTTCATACTTATTAGTCCCAGTACTTTGTTTTATAATTATTTTAAATTTTTTATTTAATTTGTAAAATTTTTATTGGATAATAAAATACTACATCCGTTTCTATATTGGTGAGACTTTCACTATTCCACCAAAAATTTTCTTACAATTTTTCTCCCCAAAAGGCCCTTAAAAAGAAAAAAGAGAATGCTGATTATTGAAACACATTCTGCCAAAAGGTGGCTGACGCAAGCAATATAGGGAGCGTGTGTCAGATAAAGAAATGATGTGAGTTATTTTAATGTCAGTTGTTTTTTCTACTCAATATAAATTTTGGGTGCATATCAAACATTATGCACCATTTTATGCGAAATGTATTGAGATATGAGATATTTGCTGCATTTCTCACAAAATGCACCCATTTTGTGCACACCTGATATTCAAACAACTTTTTTCTTTATCCACGCGTTTTCTCTCTCTTATTGTCTCATATGACACATCCTACATATATCAGTATTTTCTTTATTCTCTCTCCAACTTTTTGGCTGTACATTTTTCTTTTACCATTAAACAATTTTTTTTTTTTAATTTTCAAATTTTATGTGTAATAAAAAATTTTTTTTTTTCCCTCCACTTCACTACAAAACAAAGGGCAAAATCGTCCTAATTACACCCAAAATATCAAAAGTCTCAACTATTTTGAAACAATAAAAAGCCCTAAAGTCTCACCAATATTGAAACGGAGATAGTAGTATTAAAAATAAAAATTTTAATTTAATAACACTGTGAACCGTAAACAAATTTAGCAAGTGAATTAAGAAAGGTTGTCTTACTAGATGTGCTGAATGGCTTGAACTTTTTTCAGTTTAATAGAGAACCAAGCTTGTTTGCTATTGATGCTCAAGTACAAGGTAGACTAGAGAGTATCGTTTCTACAATGTTGTTAGTAGGTGAAGACTTAAGTTTTTCTCAGTCTAAATAATGACAATTGAGAGCTATTTATAGTGGTGATTAAGCGGTGACTCGCGAGTTATTGATAGCTCAGGGCGATGCAGGCCTAGAGTTAAAGGTCAGTGGCCCAATTCATATATGAGGTAAGTGGCCCACGTATCTTTCGAAGACCAAGACCCTCGACCTTATCAGACAGGTGGATCCTAAAAAATAGAAAGGTCTACCGTACAGACAATTCTTTTGCATTTGTAGGTAAAGTAGTGCCAGCTTAAGGGTCAAGCTTTTAAAGCAATGGCTTTAGCCCCTTAATTTTGCACTTAAAAATATTTAGCAAAATTTTTTAATCAAAATTTCTTTTATCAATTTAATGTTTAATAACAAAGCCTCATAATTGGATGTTACTTTAGGCCAACAAAGGCCTCGAGCCGCCACTGAGATAAAGCCTTGCTTGATGCCACTCAAATATGGAGTCTTGGTGTGATGTTTGAATCACACGAGGGTGTGTTTCCTGCGTGCTATAACAGCTTCGAGTGTACTGCAAGTGTATGGTGATCTAACAATGGTTGATGGTTTTTGGCCCTCCATCAACCTTTGTTTTGGGTGGACCAACATATGCATACGGGAGGTTGTGAAATTCATTTGCTCAACATGTTTCATGCCTAGCTGCAAGTACTGGATCGAATCTCGCCCCTCTCCTCTTCTCTAAGTCTCAAGTAACTATGTAAAAAGAAAAATTCATTTGTTCATAAGTAATCTATTGGAATCGAATTTTGCCCCTCCCCTCTTTAAAGTCTCAAGTAGCTACGTAAAAAAATGAAATTCATTTGTTTATAAGTGATTTAAAAAAGTTGAAATTTATAAAAATATGGAAAAAAATTTATAAAATTTATTTATTCTTAAGTGATTCTTAAAAAAAAAAAAAGTCGAAAATCTCAATTTATTATTAGAATTTGGTCGTAGTGAAATACAATCAAAGTTACAAAAAAGAAAAAATAAAAAATAGATATGACCAAACATATTACCAAAAATATATTAGTATTAGTAGACATCGAGATCTAATTATGGTTAATTTTTTATTGAAAATAATTATGATTAATTTGCATAAACAAAAATAAATTTCCAAATTCAAACAATTACTGCTACGCACTTTAACATTTTATTTTATTTTTTATTCTAACCTTGAAACACAAGCATTAAACCAAACCGTACTCTGTCATTCATTTCTCAGACTGAAATCAAATCTTTACAGAGAAGAAGAAGAAGAAGAAGCAGAAAGAAAGAAAGAAGTGAAAATGGCTATGGCGAGGGCAAGTTCTGGCCTCGCATATCCGGAGAGATTCTATGCAGCGGCTTCATATGCTGGATTCGATGGATCTCCGAATTCTACCAATATTGTTTCCTCTAAGTTTCAAAACGACGCCGCTTTACTCCTTTACGCGTTGTATCAGCAGGTACTTACCTCCTTAAACCTCAATTCTGTTGATTAACTCCTGTTTTTTCCTATCGTCGATTCCCTGTTTGATGATTTGGCGCGATCTCATTGGCTTAATTATCGGCGGAAATCATTGTTCTATGTCGAATTTTGCTCTTGTTAATTTTGAGATGAATTGCTAAAATGATATTGGTGTATAATGAATAATTGAATACTTGTATCCGGTGAAGGAGTTTGGAAGTGATTTTTTGCAGTTATGTTGTTTTAGATCAATTTTTTGTTTGGTTATTTGCTTTAGTTTGGAGTTTATTAACGTATGATGTGTAATGCTGTTTCTTTTGAAGATGCTTGATTGCAGAAATTTGGCGGATCTAGTGTTAGAAAATGGCACTTTGTATTCAGAATGCTTCTTTAGAACAAAACTTGAAGCAATTGAGTTTATTTGAAATGAGTTATGTGGTTTTGACTTAGGTTGTGTAGAGATTGAATTGTGTTATCACATTAATTTCGTGGTTTTTATTCACTGGATCGATTTGCTACTGACTTTTAGACCTGTCTATATGCATTAAGTTGGTGGTTTTGCTGGATCTGGAGTTCTGGACAGTTCATGGGCAATTGTTTTGTTATAATGGTTTTTTAGGTTAATGCTATAATTGCTAGTTATATATGTTTGTCATGCAGGCCACTGTAGGACCTTGTAATACCCCAAAACCTAGCACTTGGAATGCTGTAGAACAAAGCAAATGGAAGAGGTTTGTTTTGTGTTTATGCTAATTTATTGTTCTGTTTATGCTTCTACGAATTCAAAACTCATGCATCAAAGTCAGCATGTTTTTATAGGAGTGTATTTTGATTGTTTCTCAGTTAATTTGGTGCTTTCTCAGTTACTGGACTGTTGTTCTTGAAAGCAGAAACTAATAGCAATTGTTATGAGGGAAATGGGAACAAAACTCGTTGGGATAAAAGGATAAAAGTAATATGTTAAACAAAGAATCCATTTATTTTTGTTGAGAATTGAGGTAGAACTAGGGAAAGTTAATCACAATAGTGCAGGAATAAGCTGTTTAATTGATCCCTGTTTGCATCTGTGCACGCTCTTGTGGTAGGTGAGTGGAGTATGTGATTGTCTTTCATTTGTATTGGATTTATAATTGCTCAAGTGCTAATATACAATAATTTTTAGGTGGCACATCACAAACATTTACAATTTTGATAAACACTGTATTTTTCCTATTCATTACTATTATTCTGTCTACAATGTTAAGACTTAAGAATGCTCTTCTAAACCTTTTCTCATTTATGCAGTTGGCACGGGCTTGCAAACATGGCTAAAACTGAAGCCATGCGTCTCTTTGTGAAGATATTGGAGGTCTGTAGCAATGACATTCTCAGGTTTATTATATTAATGAAATTACTTGGACTATGGGCTGATCATTATTATTTTTCATGGGTAGGAAGAAGATCCTGGTTGGTACTCTAGAGCTTCTAACTCTGTTTCGGAGCCTGTTGTAGATGTGCAAATGAATGTGAGTGTATTGGGGATTATATAGTGGATTTATTTTCATTTCTGTTGGTGGTTTTTGTTTTCCTCAAATGTTTTCTTCATTGCATTGAGCTAGCTGTGATAGCATGTGAAAAATATTTAAATATATCCGACAATATTTCAATAATCTCTGATATTGTATTCATGGATATTTTCAAATTTGCTTGTTGTAGCATAACCCGATAGTTGAGCCTGTCGTCGAGAATGGCCACTCTTTTCCAGACACAAAGACAATTTCCAGTGAGAATGGGACTGTTGTAGAAGCTCAGGATAAAGATGTTGTCTCAGAAAGCCTTGGTTCAGTAGTTGTCTATGATCAATGGATTGCACCTCCAATATCTGGCCAACGCCCAAAAGCCCGATATGAGGTATCTCTCATCCACTACTATTATTCCTTCAAATATGTTTTAGTTGTTTCTTGTTATTTTTACTTCTCTTTCAACTGTTCTTCTGTGCTGTGCATTTTCTCCTCTTAACAAAGTCTTTTTGTATTTGCTAGCATGGTGCAGCAGTTATTCAAGACAGGATGTATATATATGGGGGGAACCACAATGGCCGATATCTAAGTGATCTTCATGTAAGCAAATTATCATCACCCTTTGTGTTATTTTTACATATTTATATGCTTAGCTCTTTACTTTTCTGCAAGGCTTGTAATTGGTGTTGTCAACTTTTAGTTTCTCCAACTTTACTCTTTTAAAAAACTTATCTGAAGTTTGAACCATGATGCAGGTTCTAGATATGAGAAGCTGGACTTGGTCTAAGGTTGATGCTAAGGTGGAGGAAGAATCTGATGGATCAAAATCTCCTGCTACAGTAACCCCTTGTGCTGGTCATACCTTGGTTAGTGTGTTAGCGAATTTCTCTAATTTGCGAACCTATAGAAGTGTGAATCTCACAAGTACACATAAGTTTTGCATCATATCCTTATGGAAATTAGTTGATACCCAATCTAGTGAGGTAATGCTTCCTTATCTTTTGATTTTTGCAGATACCTTGGGGGAATAAGCTTCTAACAATTGCAGGCCACACAAAGGATCCTTCTGAATCAATCCAGGGTACGTACATTATTGTTAATGCCTTGTGCTTTGGTTTTCCATAACTCTCCTTGATTTTCTATTACCTTCCAACGACAGTGAAGGTATTTGATCCACAAACTTGCTGTTGGTCTACCTTGAAGACATATGGAAAAGCACCGGTATACAACTGAAACTTCTTCTATAGATCAAAATAAATGTTATTTTCTGAAACATCTTTTATTTCTATGATTTGTTTTTTCTTACTATATTAACAAATACATCTACAAACCAGATGGTTATTTAATGATACATTTACATCCATAAGGGTAGGACCAGGCTCATTCTGTTTTTTTTGTCTCAGGTCTCACGTGGCGGTCAATCTGTTACACTTGTTGGGACAAGCTTAGTGATTTTTGGCGGTCAAGATGCAAACCGATCTCTTTTAAATGATCTACATATCCTTGACCTAGAAAGCATGACTTGGGATGAAATTGATGCTGCGTAAGATGATTCTGGCCAATTGTATTTGCTACCCTTTCTTCCGTTTTTCTAATACTCATATTGTTTGTTATGGTCAAGGGATGACTGGTGCAATTAGATTCCTACTTACCAAGATGTTTATGCAATTCATGAGTCAAAACCAGTTATTGCATCGTTATTATATTGTATCCCATAATGTTTCAAATCCTAATCTGCCTTTTTAAGACATAATTATTATTAAACCCTCAATTTTGAAACAAGTGGTTTTTATGATTTTGTTGGAAAATACTGTTGGGAGTAACTGGTCCTACTATTAATTTGTAGTGGTGTGCCTCCTTCTCCAAGGTCTGATCATGCTGCAGCAGTTCATGCAGAGCGCTACCTACTTATTTTTGGCGGTGGTTCACATGCAACTTGTTTCAATGATCTGCATGTGCTTGATTTACAAGCTGTAAGAAAAGAACATTTATACACATCAATAATTTTGTTTTGCTGTGGGGTTGTTACTAAATTTTGTCATGCATGAATTTTCAGATGGAATGGACACGGCCGATACTTCAAGGTGAAATACCAAGTGCACGGGCTGGACATGCAGGTGTGACAATTGGAGAGAATTGGTTTATTGTTGGTGGCGGTGACAACAAGAGTGGTATGAATGTTATTACACCTCAAGCTTTTAACTTAGAATCTTTTATGCTTGATCTAAGAGGAAAAAAATGTAAAACATGAAACCAAGAAAGCAGCACTTCGCTTGAAAATTTCTTCCTGCAAATGCTTAGAATCTGATCCTTCTCTAATTTATACCTGTATTAGATAAGATGTTCAATGGGATAGATGTGTGGTGGTATCCTGGTTTTATTTAAGTCATGGTTTTCTTTGCAGGATGTAACTTATATGTTCTGTGTTTCTTTACACAGGGGTCTCTGAAACGGTTGTCCTCAACATGTCTACGCTTGTATGGTCTGTTGTAACTGCGGTTGAAGGGCGTGTTCCTCTTGCCAGTGAGGTATTATATGATAATGAGTGCTTACATTGATTATCGTGAAATTTGTACTGAACTCAGCTGGATGAAAATAATTGGTGTGAAAGTCTTTGTGAATGCTTGTGTTTGGTCTTGCATCCTGAAGTATATTTTACGATGGTTGAACCTAAATATAATTCAATGCATTCACCGTGTGTATCCTCGGCTGTTAAATTATTGGTAATGGTCAAACTATACATTTATGAATTTAGTGTTTTGCAACGTAATTCGGGCATTTTAAAAGGAATATGTGTTCTAAAATGCATCTAAATTCTTCAGTTTTTAGCACTGAATTGTCTCAGTATTAGTATTTTGAATTATTCACTGAAATCTTTGTGATCTTAAAATGTTTGGTCAGTGTTCCAATCAATTATATCGTAATTCATAACGAGTGGAGGGTTTTGTTTGTAGAAATTGCAGTTGTGGAATAATCTTGTCTTTTGATTGCAGGGCTTGAGTTTGGTTGTGAGCTCCTACACTGGTGAAGATTTTCTTGTGTCATTTGGGGGATACAATGGGCGTTACAGCAATGACGTTAGTGTGATGTTAACTTCTTTTAATGTTGATTCATCCTTGCACATTTTTGTGTTCCTTGATTTTTTTTTTTGTTCACAATTAGGTCCATGTTCTTAAACCAAGCCACAAGTCTACCTTGCAATCGAAAATTGTGGAGACTCCGGTGCCTGATAGTGTTTCTGCTGTGCAAGATGCTACAAATCCTACCAGAGATCTAGAATCTGAGTCAGGCCAAGAAGGCAAAATAAGGGAAATGGGCAAAGTAAGGGAAATTTTTATGGATAATGCTGAACCAGAGGCCGTGGTATGCAAAATTTTGAAAACATGTTCATAATTGCACATATTGAAATTCACACTCCTTTCTTTGTGTATTTTTATCCATATTTCTTCTGATAATCATGGTTTTGAGTTTCATTCAGAAATCTATAGGTGAAGTGTCTGGCGAACATCTTCTAGCAACCTTAAAGGCAGAAAAAGAAGAACTAGAGTCATCTCTTAGCAAGGAGAAATCACAAACTCATCAATTAAAGCAAGAATTAACAGAAGCTGAGACTCGTAACACTGACCTTTACAAGGTAATGTTTTGATCGGTCACAGTTCTTAAGGCTCCTGATGCTGGTATACATTGTATTGTCATTTTCAATGAACTATCATTTGCTTTTCAATAATTAAAATGCCATAGACCATATGACTAAAATCTCTTTCTTAACATTTTAGGAGCTCCAATCTGTGCGTGGTCAGCTTGCTGCAGAGCAGTCTAGATGTTTCAAATTAGAGGTATTCTTAATTACTGCATTTTAGCTATGTAATTATTCTTGTCTTGAAAAGTTGTCCATTTTACATGTTTTTTTTTTTTTTGCAATGAACCTCTAGTGGCTTTTTATGCATATTTCTAGTACAGAAGCTGCCTCTTCATGATTCATTTAGGCTGATATTTTTACCTCATAAGCTAAAAACTGTCGACCAACTTATATGCAAAGAGAAAAACCCTCTTTTATGGACAAACTGTCTCGATAAACACTGTTCCTTCTATTGCATGTTTGACGTAATCTGCACTTGCTAATGGTTCTGTAAACCAACAGGTCGATGTGGCAGAACTAAGACAAAAGCTTCAAACAATGGAGGCATTACAAAAGGAACTAGAACTTCTTCAGCGACAGAAGGCTGCTTCCGAACAAGCTGCCTTAGACGCAAAACAGAAACAAGGCTCTGGTGGCATATGGGGTTGGCTTGCAGGAACCCCTGGTGGCCAACGAGAGGATGAAGACTGAATTTTGTCAAAACCTTGTTACGTAGTGTGATTTTTAGATTGGTTCTCATTAATCAATTTTTCTATAAAAATATTTTTGTTCTTTTTTACTTGCATATCCCAGTTCTTCCTCTGATTATAACAATAAAAAAAAGGAAATCCGAGATTTTGTCTGCCAGATTGAGAAAAAAGAAAAACCCAACTGGGTTTTAGCAGGTACATTTCTACAGTAGTGTTTTTAAGTTATGTAGTTTTCATTTGTTCCATCGGTGCAATCTTTTGGGGTTTGAAGGTTTTACAGAATTTGTATTTTGGAGGGAATGTGTATTTTACTTGAGTGAAGTAGAGGTTTAAACATTTGTTGTCAATCATATCCATATATATCTGTCCTTTTTTACGTATATTATTTGTTTTCTTATTGTTATGAACAACAATCTTCTTTGAAGTTACTAAAAGGTAAAAGAAGATTGGTACTTATTATTTTACTATGTTAATAGGGGGTTTGATTAAAGGATTGTCATAGGAAACTTGATGAGAAAATTGAAGTTTTATATTTGTTTCAATTTATGGTTCAACTTTTACGAAAAAGTTGAATTCCTAGTCATTCGGGCCTATAGCTATTTTCCTATATATGTGGAAAAGTGTTTTTTCGTTAAGTTTCTGAATAAAGTATATATTTTATTTCTGTTCAAATACGATAACTTTACTATCTTTACTTTCCTGGAAATCTAGTTTTGTATGGGAATGAAAGAAATGTCTTTCTTTTAGAGCATTAAAAGCGACGCTAATGATAGTATAGATTGCTCCGATTTTAAAAAAGTGAATTTTTTTTTAATATTTTTCAATGCTCATCATAATTTTTTTTAAAAAAAAGTGAATATTTTTGTAAAATATTTTTCAATACTCATTATAATTTAATTAACATATTTATAGATATTATTTAGCAGATTTTTTTTATTTATGGGTTTATAATTGATTAAAAAGAATATAAATAATGAAAAATGATAGATATTATTTAGCAGATTTTTTTTTATTTATTTATAGGGATTTGTCATTGATTAATAATGAAAAATGATATATTGAAGAAAACATTTTAAAATTTAACCATATTGAACAGTGAAAGTGTTCATATAATTACAAAATACATACAATATATTACCTTTTTTTTTTTTAACATAACGGTATATTATGTTTTGATTAACACAGTAAAACTAGTAATAAGTTAAAATGTTAAAATTATTTAAAAAATTATTGTGGAATATATTCTACAATGATAAAAAAAAAATTTATCAAATTACTTATATTAGGCTATTTCCAACCATTTGTCAAAAAATTCTTTAAATTAGATATTGAAAATGGAATATTTTTTAAAGATACCATCTCTTTTTTATCTCAACTTCAACTATTCTTCAAATTTCAATCTTCAAATCATACAATGTTAATATTTTTATTTACTTATAAATTTTTTTAATTATTTATTTATCATAAATAAAAAAATTTTATTATAATACACATATTAATATTTTATTATAATTTGTAATAATATTTTTTATTTATATGAAAATAATTATTTTACATATGAATTTTAATTTTTTATTTACATAAAAATATAAAGCAAAAGGAAAAAAAAAAGCATTTCACAAAAGAAAAATAATAAAAAGTAGATGCACAGTATTTTAGAAATCCAATTTGGGTATCCAAATTTTGGACACCAAAATTGGATTGCCAAATTTTTTTTTCCTTGGGAATTGGAAAATAGCGATAGATTAGAGAGAAAAATTGAAAAATGGCGACAAATTAGAGTTGGCCTTATATACTCTGAAAAAATTACCTACTCAGAATTTAAAAAAAAATTACTCATAATCAAATATTATAAATACCTTAAAAAAAATTAAGGCTTTTGAAAGGAACAAACAAGTCAATAGACTTAAGTTAAAAAAATATTTAAAAGCTGCTTTTAAGTAATATCAAACGTCATATAATTAATTTTGAAATTAACTAAAGTTAATATTATTTTTTAGTTATAATTTATTGAAAGTTTAAAGTAAAATTTATTAATATTTTTTATTAAATTAAAATGATTATATTTTTATTTTGTAATAAATATAATTTATCTTTAATACACATTTTAAATGGAAAATGTTACTTTTCAAACTAAAAAAAAAGAATAGTAAAAATTTTAAATTTTGGCGTGGCAGCAAATGAGTACTTTCCAAATACACCGTAGCCTCACCGAATAATCAAATCCTCTACGAGAAAAATTTGTTAAAACATTGCGCTTAAAAAACTTAAACATTTTTATATCATTCTCGAAACCCTGAGAAAATTACACTTATATATTTTCTTCCCATCCAAACACTCACGTTATCTCTCTTTCTCTCTCAACATTTTCATTTCTCATTCTCTCTCTAAAATCCCTCCATTACTTGCACTTCCCTACAAAACAAACAGCAGCGTGTGTCGCTTTTGCAAGACAGACGGAAACAAAGAAGAAAGGTATGCTTAAGCTATATTCGAGCCTTTGAAACGAAATAGATTTCTAGGGTTTCGAATTAGGTCCTAGTTCTTGAAATGATTTCGGATGTAAAAAATGATAGTGAGTTGGATACAAAAGCGAATGCAATAGAAGAGAACCGAGGAGAAGCTAGGGTTTCAGGTGATAGTGCGGAGAGTCCTGAAGACGAGAAACTCAGGGTTTCTGGCATTGAGGATGAGAATAATAGGGTTTTAGAGAATAATGGATCTGATAAAGAGGCTAAACCTATGGCTGGATTTAGTGAGGAGAGTGATGTAGACAGAGAAACGGAAGAAGATTCTAGGGGTTTTGAAGAGCGAGATGAGAAAACCCCAAGCTTTGTGCAATTTGAATCTCAGCGAGATGAATTTGATGCTAAAAATGATCAGATAGAAGAATACTCTGAACCTAGTGCAGCTACGAAAGTAGAGGTTTATACTTCTTTATTATCTGAGTTTGATGATTTTGTTGCAAATGAGATGCAACCTAGTCCAGCTACGAAAGTAGAGGTTTATAATTCTTTATTATCTGAGTTTGATGATTTTGTTGCAAATGAGAAACATGGGGCAATGGAGGCAACATCTAGGGCATTGAGTTATGGGTTTGAAGTGGGTGATATGGTGTGGGGGAAGGTAAAATCACACCCGTGGTGGCCGGGGCATATTTTCAATGAGGCATTTGCTTCATCCTCGGTGCGGCGGACAAGAAGGGAAGGTTATGTGTTAGTTGCTTTCTTTGGGGATAGCAGTTATGGATGGTTTGACCCTGCAGAGCTTATTCCTTTTGATCCTCACTATGCTGAAAAATCCCTGCAAACAAATTCAAGGACTTTTGTTAAAGCTGTGGAGGAGGCTGTGGATGAGGCAAGTAGAAGATGCGGGCTTGGTGTGACTTGTAGGTGTAGGAACAAGTATAATTTTAGGCCAACTAATTTGCCAGGGTATTTTGAAGTTGATGTCCCAGATTTTGAGCCGAGGGGGGTTTATTCAGTAAATCAAATTAAGAAAACTCAGAATGCATTCCAGCCAGGTGAGACTCTTGCTTATGTGAAGCGGTTGGCTTTGGCTCCACAAGAGTGCAATGAGAATACTCTTGATTTTATGAAGAATAGGGCTACAGTTTGTGCTTTTCGCAAGGCATTGTTTGAGGAGTTTGATGAGACATATGCACAGGCATTTGGAGTGCAGCCAAAACGAAATGCTGATGATCCTGCTAATGCTTCTGATCACTCGGTTAAAACTCCAACCCGGGGTATCATTCTGTTTTCCTTGTCCTAATTATGCTCATCTTTTTAGATCTAAACTTTGACTACATTTTTTTATTGGTTTACATGGCTGAGTTTATTTGTGCATTGGAATGTTGTGTTCTTACTCCTTGCATAATTTTCTGATATGTAACTTCTAAACTCGTGTATTATATGCATGAAACACACTAGCTCGTGGATTTTGTTCTCCACATCAGCCTTCAGTCTATTGATAGATGTACCTCTTACCTAAGGAGCTTGTTTGCATTTTATGTGCCGAGCAATCATATTTTTCTTGTCATAATAACTTAATTTTATATAGATTTATGTTTGCATGTGGAAGCTGTGAAGATTAGAGAAGTATCTATAATGATATCAAAGTGTTTATTTTGTGAGATATTAAAGCTGTAATGGAATCTTAAGAGGGAAATGACCTTTGGAAGTATTTTGTTTCATTTTATTCAATCCTTTGGTGGTGGTGGTGATGGTGGGAATAGAATTTAGAGAAGGGAATTTTTGTAGAATTAAGCCCTTCTAGAGGATCCCTTTACCAATTAAGTTGAATATACATGAGATCCATTTAACATTCTTGTAGTTATAGTTTAGAAGGTGTCTTTTGCATTTGTCAGTTTTGATTTTTAGAGTGCCTGGACAAAGCAATTTTATTAATGGCTTATTTATCTTAAGTTGCTGAAGTAACGTTAATTGTGCCTTTTTGGAGGACATTGTTTTTACATAAATTTGCATAATTTGTCCCACTATTGATATTGCTTAGGAATTATGTGGATTCTCTGAGTTATTAAGTGAAAGACTGAAAGCAATACTGTAGTTTTTGGACAATAGTTCTTCCCTTGGTGGTGATAAAGAATAACTTTTGAATTCCTTGGAGATATTTTGTTTCAACTATCAAGCACCTGAAAGTAGAAAAGAAAGCTATTGTTGCCTCTTTGCTGAACTCTTGAATTGTGATTGCTTATGGATGTTCTCGTGACAGAATCACACATTTAACATTGACCAGTATTTATTTGTTTTATGGATACTCTTGCATGTCTTGTCTTATTAACTAATGCTTAGATTGATGCATTGATATTTTTTTCTTGCTTCATTTCTTATAGAAATTTGGAATAAGAAGTTGATTGTGTTCTAGAGTCTCTGGATCTTTCTTTGTTTGATGATGTGCACTTCAATCTTTATTTTATCATTCACATTGTTTCCTTCTCCAGTTCCTTTGAGTGGTCCACTGGTGATAGCAGAGGCTCTGGGTACTGGGAAGAGCTCAAAAAAATCTGCAAAGGTGAAGGATCAGTCAAAAAAGGACAGATACCTCTTCAAGCGGAGAGATGAGTCGGTTGACTCGAGAATTCTTGGCCAAAGATTGCTGGCTTCTTCAGCCTCAACAGCATATGAGGAGGGTTCATCTGCAGTAGTAGCTAGCGACTATGTTTTGCAGAAAAGGGTTTCCACACCTGTTTCAGCAAAACCTGAACACACTGGGTTTATCAGCAATGAAGTGGCATGTTCTAGTGAAGAAGTAGTTGGCAAAGAAGCAGTAATCTTGGATCAGGATCGAGGGTATCCAACTTCTCAAGCTCCCCAAAGTACTTTTCCAGATGAAGTTTTTTCTCTTGATAAGGTAGTGCTAGAAACAAAAGACAAACCGAGGGCAGATATGATGGTGGAACCTACAAGTAAGGGTCAGTTTGATACTTCAACAAAGGGAGCGTTTCCGGGTGTAACGGACAGTCCATCACCTTCTATTCAGCATGAAGGTGGGGCTACAGCTGACATAAGATTTGAAGAGAGTGCTAAAGTGTCCAGATTGGCTGAAGGTTCAGTGCAAACAGAGAGCTTTTCTGCTATCGTGGAAGGAGACAGTTTAGATAAGCTTCAGGTTGGTTTTCAAAGTTCGAATCTTTCATCATCTGATGCGAACACTACTGGTGGGATGAGTGTCGATGTTCCAGTGAAGAAAGCCAAAATGCTTAAGCGGCCTATGGAAAGCTTGGGCCCTGAGAACCCTGTACTAAGAGAAAAAAAGAAGAAAAAGAAGAAAGTTTTAGGCACAGAAACAAGCCCCGATCGACCAAAGAAGAATAAAGCTGGTGGGGCACTGACTGGGAAATCTTCTCTGATCAATATAGCTTCCAGAGAGGATCTTCGGGGAAACCAGCAGAGGAAAGACGCTGGCAATAGTAATGCCCAATTTAGCAGTGTTGGACCATTGTCAGTGGCTGGCATGCGAAATATTGAGCTTGAGCTACCACATCTATTGAGTGATTTGCATGGTCTTGCTCTCAATCCTTATCATGGTTCAGAAAGGTATGGCGTTTCAGTTACATTGCAGTTCTTTTTGAGATTCCGGTCCCAGTTTTACCAGAAAAGCTTGGCATTATTGCCACCCCCAGAGACTGATACTGCTGAACTTCGCACTTCTAAACCACCATCTTCTGTTGGGGTTTCTGACAATTCTGCCAGTGAGAACTCCAAAGATTTGACATCTTCAAAACCTGCAAAATCTTTAGTCAGACCAGATGATCCTACAAGAGTTGGACGCAAACGACTACCCTCTGATCGTCAAGAAGAAATTGCAGCAAGGAAATTGAAAAAAATGAGTGTGTTGAAATCATTAGCTGCTGAAAAGAAGGCAGGTCATAGAACTTTGGAAGCACCTCGGATTGAAGGGAAAGAACTGACAGCAGCCAAACCAATTAAATCTGATTCATCCAGGAAAATGCAATCTCAGCCTAGAGCAGTTGAGCCCACCATGCTGGTGATCAAGTTCCCTCCCCAGACAAATCTTCCATCTATGGCTGAGCTAAAGGCCAAATTCGCTCGATTTGGCTCTATAGATCAGTCAGCAAGCCGTATCTACTGGCAGACGTCAACATGCCGTGTTGTGTTCCGGTACAAGCTTGATGCACAGGCAGCATACAAATATGCTGTGAACAATTCCTTATTTGGTAATTTGAATGCAAGATACAGTGTCAGGGAAGTTGGAGCTCCTGCAGCAGAAGCACCAGCTGAAGCTGACAAGAGCAGAGAAGAGGAAGCGCCCATTGAAGCTCCAAGGGCAAAGAATCCAGCAATTGAAAGACCGCCACCAGTATTGCCGCACCAGCTTGTTCATCCTCAGTCAAACATACAGCCAAAATCTATTCTGAAGAAACCAACAGCTGATGAAGCAGGAGGAAACGGAAATGGAAATGGCGGTAGAGGGATGGCACGTGTAAAATTCATGTTGGGCGGGGAAGAAACTATTACTACTAGTAGTAGCAGGGGAGAACAACAAATGATGGTTGGTAATAGAAACTTCAACAACAATGCTAGTTTTGGTGATGGTGGTGCAGCACTTACTTCTTCTACTACTACTACTACTACTGTTGCTATGGATTTTATTAGTAAGAACAACTTTCAAAAGGTTATTCCTTTTCCTCCATCACCTTCTTCTCTTCCTGTGCCTGCTGCTTCTGCTTCTGTTTCAATTCCTAGTCAATATACTAAATTTTCGCATAATAACTCCCATCATCATTCGGAATTAGTACCCACCAGAAATTTGCACAATCACAATCTGAATATTCATATTGCTCAACCACCACATCCACAGCCACCCACAATGGACATTTCACAGCAGATGATAAGTCTTTTGACGAGATGCAACGATGTTGTAGCTTCTGTTACGGGTTTGTTGGGCTATGTCCCTTACCATCCTCTTTGATCATATGGCCCATTCTATTACCTATTGATTTTGAAAGAAGGCAAAAAAAGGGAAAAGTGGCCATAATTCCTGCCAATGATGCATAAATTTTGCTGCTTGTGGGATCAAAGGAAAAGGGAAACAACCAAAGTTACAAGCTTTGCATAAAATTTGTGCTTGGAGAAGCTCATCTCATTTGGGTATTTTACGAGATAAGTGTTAAATGAGAAAAATGTAAAAAGCCTGCCTTTTTAATTTTGGATCATCCAAAATGTAACCCATGTGGAATACGGATAGTGCCATGACATCTCTCTCTTTCTTTTTCTTTTCCTTTTTTCCTTTTGGGGTTTTATTTTTGCCATATTTTTC
The DNA here is from genome assembly GCA_949640765.1 of Croton laevigatus. Taxonomy (NCBI): domain Eukaryota; kingdom Viridiplantae; phylum Streptophyta; class Magnoliopsida; order Malpighiales; family Euphorbiaceae; genus Croton; species Croton laevigatus. Next base: position 2,592 of record CATIWJ010078691.1, on the reverse strand, counting down.
CCTCCATACTTTTATTTTTACTTCTATGGCTTGGTGGCTGAATTGCATGTCATGTGTCTTATTGTTTGGTTAATTTCTTGGCTTTTGCGATCTTAATGGCATACCAAATTAGTTTATGATATATGCATTATGGTTCAATTTCATATGCATTAAGAAAATAATATTTAAGATATAGCACAACATTCATTTTCATAATATATAATTTTTTTGTTTCCTTTCATTAAAAGAAAATTACTATATAATGTGGAACTAATACATAAATTAACCTTTAAACTTTGTTGAATTTTTTGAGTGGAACACTTACTTATTTAAGCGATCAATTTAACTACATGAGTGACTAATTTAACATATGAAGCATATAATGGTGACATATTAAACACCTGAATTGTTCAGTTTTTAACAATTTCAGGTATTAAATTGGTCGTTAGTGCTGATTTGTTCAGTTTTTGACAATTTCAATTACTAAATCGATCACTAGCAAAGTTTAGGGTTGTATTAGGGAATTTTCTAATAGTTTAATGGTTAAATTGTGTATTTGGCCATATAATGGAAAAATGAGGTTGATGTTGATGACATGAAATGAAGAGTCAAGTACAAGTCCAAGACGTATATAATAGAATTAGAGCGTGGAGTAGTGGGGATTCGCATGAAGTGTAAAAAGGAAGAGCCTACCGCACTTTGGACGCGCCACATTACGGCAATTCGCATCAATTTTTATTCCTTACTCTCAAAGATAAAGACTGTTTGGGAAAAAAAAAAAAAGATAAAGACTGGTCCTTCTCTTATACACGTTGTGCACACGCACGCAATCAATTACTTTAATATAAATTTTTTGTTTAATTACTTAATGGCCTAAAACATAAATTCACTCCTAAACTTTAGGAATTCTCCCACATAAAATCTTAAACTTTACGTGTGCAAAGATACACACTTCAAGTATCAATTTCTTTAGCAATTTAACAGTCTTTCTCAAAATAGTGTGTGGTGAAAAACACACGTCATTTAGAGCCTAAACTGTAATTGTAAAAACTCAAATGTATATGTCCTTTAAAATTACGAACCAAAATGGAAATTTTCCGTTGTCTTCCCCAATCAAACACCTACACTGTATAGTTTTCCTCCATCGAACAAATGAAACAAATAGAAATGTTGAAAAGAAGATGAAGAAATAGAGATGATATCAAATATCAGAAACATAGGATGAAGAAAATGGCTTACTTAAAAAATAAATGCCTTTTAGTCTTTTAACTTTGATCAATTCAACTTCCAAAATTCCAATAGCCATATCTTTTTTCTTTGCTTTTTAAATGGTTTTGTGTTTGGTTTGAAAATTTGATAGGGAAAAAAAAAAGATGGTTTGGTAAATATGGATAGGAAAAATTTTGAGAATCGGAGTTGATTGAGCATTGGGGAAGACAATGAAAAATTTCCATTTTAGTCCTTAATTTGAAAAAGAAAAATATTTGGATCTTAAAAATTACAGTTTGACTCGCAAATAGCACGTATAATTTACACACTATTTTGAGAGAAGCCGAGTGTTAATTTACTGAAGCAATCGATACTTAAAGTGTGTTAATACATACGCAAAATTTGAGGTTTTATTTAGGAAAACTCATAAATATCATGTGTGAATTTGTGTTTTACGCCATTAATAGTAATATGGAAGATTAGTGCAGTAATAATAATTAACAAAATAACAAAACAATAAAGAGACAAAGAGGTATGTACGTAATAAGTTATAAAATCTAATATATAAAATAAAAAACGCGTCAAAGTCAGTTAGAAAATAATCGAAGCATCTCTAACCTTCCAATTTAAGCGGTTACAAAGCCACCGAATCTTCCTTTCGCTTTCATACACATACCTTCTTTATATAGCCCTCAACTTCCGCTTCATTCCCCATATCATCATCATCAAATCTAATCACTAATCTTCTCCCTCTTCAAATTCTTTAATCAAAAACCCAAATTCGTATTCAGAAAAACTCAAATTTTGTATTCAGTATGGAGTGCAGGCCATTACAAATCACTGTAATTTCAGCCAAAGATCTTAAGGATGTCAATATGTTCTCCAAAATGGATGTTTATGCTGAAGTTTCAATTCATGGCGATTCTCATAATTCCAAGCAAAAACAGAAAACCCATGTCGATAAAGATTCTGGAACTAACCCCACTTGGAATTTTCCGATGAAATTCACTATTAATGAAGCTGCCGCCCAAGACAACCGTCTTACTCTGGTTTTTAAGCTTGTTTCAGATCGGAGTTTAGGCGATAGAGAAATCGGTGAAGTTCATGTTCCTGTTAAAGAGTTGCTGAATCATAAATCTGGGGATGGGAAAACGGGGGACAATGACATTTTTGGTGTTTTTATAAAAAAATTTGATAAATTTAGTGTGTTTTTTCACATAATTCCCATTTTGGTGTGTTTTTTTTTCAACGCGCCAGTCCAAATAGCGAAATGGGCCATTTCGCTACTTGAAGTGGCGCATTGGAAAAAGGTCAGTGCCACGTGTTCATTGCGCCACTTGAAGTGGCGCAATGAACAAATATAAATTGAGGAATTATTACAAATGGCCATTGTGCCACTTGAGT
>CATIWJ010078653.1:0-19344 GCA_949640765.1 Croton laevigatus | reverse complement strand
TGACAGTGAAGCCGATGATTCTGAGAGAGATTTGCTTGTGGCATCAGCCTCATTTGTCTCAGCATATCGAGTTGAACCTGGAAACTCGAGAGAAGATGCATTCTTTGGTTCCAAAGAATCGAAAGAAACAATATATAACTCGAAAGAGATTATCAGGTATGATGCGATTTGATTATGTTTTATCTTATCAATAAAATCAATTGACACTAGTAACCAAAACAAGATTTTTGTGTCAGGCCAAGGCACCAAAGACTATAACAAGATATGGGACGAACAGATAAAGCTCAGACAAGCAACAAATGCTCAACCTTGGTTAGAAGCTTTGGAGCAGCAGGAGGATACTGCTACAATGTCGAGTCCTGTTCCTAGTGTCAAGTTGGTGCAGGAGGTTACTCCTCCACCCAAATCCAAAAAACGCAAGCGGACAAACGCTGTTCCAAAGCTCCCTGTCCCGTTAGATGGGATAGTGATAGAGGACGATACTGACATATGTCAGACTCAAAGTCCTGCACCAACAACAGAAGAAGAACCAGCAGCAGCAGTGAAAGACAAAACAGCAGTACCTTCAAATCTAGCGCAAAACCAGCAATCTAAAGGAGCTCAATCTGAGGACCTGATGAAACAGCATCAATCTGTTACCCAAGAAAATGGATACAAAAGCTTTCATAAGATAGAAGGTCAGGAATATATTGAAGAAGTAACGGAGAACAATCCCAGAGTATCTGATCCTGACAATAACGGAGCTGAATCCGAGGAGCTGATGCAACAGGATCAAACTGTTCTTCAAGAAAATGGAGATGAAAGTCAGGAATACAATGAAAAAATGAAGCAGAACCATCCCAGCGCATCTGATTTTGACGATGATGACCATTATATTCATCAAGGCCGTTTGAATGTCATTCTTCCGGAAAAGCAACAACAGCTTGGCGATTCCATTTCCGGAGAAAAGAAAGACAGAGATAAACCAGTGGACGTTGAAAATGAAGAAAATAAGAGCAAAAACATTGCAGCAACCATTGAGGTGTTTGAGTTGAGTGATGATGACGATGATACTAATTATTCCAATCAACAAGGCAAACCTCAGATCACAGTGGAAATCGAGTTGAACGATAGTGATGATGAAGAAGATGATCTAGATTCTCCTATATGGAATTTACAGGGTCCATGTGGGATCAAAAGGGATCATTTGCCAATGACATTACTTAAAGTATTTAGTGATACTTGTCCACCAGATGTCAAGTTTAATGTTTGGAAGAATGGCCAAAAACTTGAAGAAGCTGTTCCTCTAGTTGAAGCAATTCGTCAGCTTTTTCCACAGAAGGGAAAAAAAAAGTGAAGCTTTTTTCTGAATCCAAGGCTTGAACCAAAAAAAGTGCAGGTATATAGAACTGACCATGATAATAAGCAATAGTATTTTCCAGTATTGGGGGGCATTCGAACCATGAATTGTTGCCAAGTTGTAAATATATTTGGCTTTAGGATGTTTTTGTATGCTTTGCATACAGTTAAATTACTCTGTAAAAATTAAATTTTTTTTTAATTATTTTGCCATTTCTATTGGAAATTCTAATTTTTTTTTTAATGAAGAAATTCTAAGATCCTTATTTTTTACTGCTCTATGAGTGTTGCAAACATGCAATGTAAGCTTCTTCAAATCAAGAAATTGTCAATATATTTAATAGTTTATATTCATAATTTAGTAAATTTGAGCTGTACCAAAAAAATACTATTTAGAACAAATGAATACAAGGAATAATAGAAAAATATAACTGATAGCTCAGGACTGAAATTGTTACGTGCAATCGTACAAAACAGATTATTCGAAGATTATGCTACTTTCAGAGGCATTCTACTGGATGAACCAAATGACACCCTACTCACAAAATATGAACAGACGAAGCGTCTTAAGAATAATTCAATGACCTAAAAAATCCAAATTATCCGTCAAAATCTCCATATAATAAGAAGTCTAATAAATTATATATTTCCCAAAAATACAAATGAATAGGTATAGAGCCAAAATTCATAATTCAGAAAAATTTTTTGATTCTGTTTCTCACTCACTCCATTGTAAAGTTCAAATGCATTTCTTCCCCTAAGAACTTTCTTCAGCAGCTTCTTCTTTCCTCAATGCTTGAAGCCTTTCTCTAAGTTTCTTACTCTCTTCAAAATTTGCCTTCCGCTTCACAGCTTTCTGCGAAAAGAATAAGAAAAAAAATCTTCAAATCTTAGTGGAATTTTAGGAATACAAATTGTTTTACAGTAGAAATGGAGACCCTAAAAATGGAGAATCACTCACTTCCTCCTGAAAACACCGGTCAAGCTTAATTTTAAGGTCTGTGCATTTGACAAAGAATTTTCCAATAGGATGGTCCAAATGACATTTTTGAAACTGCTCAATGATCTGCGAAATGTCTTTTCAACTCGCTTACAGAATTGATCGAAAGCTTAGAACAGAAAAAGATTGAAGTAATTCCAATCTAAATATAGCAAAAAAGAGGTTATTTCAATTTCTCTACCCTCACTTAAGCAATCAATCAACAACTTAAGAGCACAACATTAACCAAAACATCCAAGAACTTCAACCTGCCAGATTATACTCAGTCTCAAATCCTGACCCTGTAAAATACACATTCTAAAGACAGCTTAAAATTTAATGTATAAGGTTTAATTCAGAAGCAGCATTCAATCTATCTTAGGATCGCATCCCGATTAAAAACAATGAACAATCTTTTTGTGTAGATGAAACAGCATCCAGAATAAAACTCAACTCACTATACAAGGCCATAGAATTACCGAATTATTCAGTTCAATAATGTTCTTTGTACACTGAAGTCGTTCTATGTGATCTAGTTAACTACATATTCCTTTTCTCACCCGCCTTAAAATTCAAGATAAAACACAAAAATATGAGTTCCCTATTGGCCTCAGTAAGTAATTTGTTGAAAATAAATCATGAAAAGAAACAAAAGGCATACATAGGAGCAAAACTTACGTCAGCACACATAGGGTGCCTATGCAATGTCAAAGGAGGATGCATTTCCTACAAGAAACCAAAACCCAGATTTAGAAAAAAAAAAAAAAAAAGATAATAATATATAATTAAGAACTCATATTAAATTCTCCAAATCCCAAATCACTAAATTGAGATTACTGGTACGGATAAAATAAAATAGAAAGCAGAAAAACAAACAAGTTAAAATGATTTTCACAGAGAAATTCTTCAAGAACAGAAGATTACTAATAGAACCCAATAATACACATATTGATATAAATTAATACCCATATTTTATTGATATAAATTATAGATTGCTATATTAATCGCATAAGTAGAGTGTACAAAGATCAAAAGGAACGCAAATAGGCAGGATCAAGACAAAAAGAATCAAATACAGTTGGGCGAAAATGGATGAAATTACAAAATTCGTTAAAAAGCACTGTGGATTAGTTCTCTCGTTGCCCTTCCTTCTTGCAAGGATGGATATTGGATTGGAGTTGCAAATAACCAAGCTGCAAATCCAGACCCCATGCATGGATCAAATCATTCTGTAAAGGTGAAAGATCCTTAGATAAAGATTATTTAAACATGTTCTATTTAACATTGTGATTCGTTTTGATATTATTACAATCACACACTGGTCAAGTACCGCATTAATGATTTCATCAAATACTCGAAACAAGCATTGGTCATCAATTTCCAATGGGAAAAAAAAACTCGGTGAAATGGAAATGAATCAAAATATACCTGGATCATGTACCATACACATTGCCAGGCTGCACTTGAGAAGACAGGTGCCATCATATCCACCCAACTGCATCATAAGTCTTTTTACTTCCAGTGATGCAGCAATAAGCTTATAAGCAGTTCAATAAAACAAATCTTCTCCTTCTCAACTGATAGATTGAACTACTATACAATTGTTTTGTAATAAAAATTACAAGACGTATATAGCAGATCATTAATACACCCTATGCAAGGAGGAGATGTGCTGTTGTCATAACACCGTCCGCTGCCTTTAAATTTGTACATCTTTCTGTTAAACAGTAATCACTTGTCATACACGCATATACCTTGATTTTGGTTAAATTTATATCAAAAACCAAGCAAGGAGTTCAAATTCAAAATTCATTACTATATCTTTCAGCTACAAAAGAAAATACTGTCAGACCTGTGAAACCCTTGATTTTGCAGCAATTGGATGATATACTGCTGACTTGGCAGGATCAAGGGCTGGTTGTGATATTATTCCTGAGGTAAATGCATCTTTTTTCTAGCCGAAGAACATATAATAGAGGATTCAGGTTTAAGACGACAAGTAAAATCTTGTTTTAACAACAATAAACAAAGCTTTTCTTTTTAAACCAAAATATGTTTACCTTCCCATAAAATAATCCAACTCAAATCAAATAATCAAAAGGAATCCTATAACCTCAAAATCGTTTCTTGTTCAGTTCAACATTAGCCAATTCTACTGAAAATCACATTAACAATTTTAGTTCAACAATTCAACCTAAAATCGTTTCTTTTTCACAGAATGAGGTTTTTAGATTACCTGGGCTAGCCTCGGCTGGACCCCACGGCAGAGTCGGCTGGTCTGCGGGTGGTGTTGCTGAGCAAGAACGACGAAGGAGATGATCTGATGATGTTTCCTCCTTCTAATTCAGCGGTTAAGAGCTTCCCATACTACCCATTTTGATCATAGATGAGGTGAAATCAGAACTAAAAGTTCTAGGATTTTATTCTAAAACAATGTAGAACCCCAATAAAAAGCACTTGATCTGATTTAAAAAAGACCTTTTTCTTTGCATCAAATTATTGTCAAAAGAATTGGGTATATCCAGATACAATGAGCCAACCACAGCGGCGAGCCTGTGATTTTTATTTTATTCTCGAACAAACTTGAGAAAAAATCCAGATGATTGATCAAATGAATTCGAGAGCGTTGAAGAATTTTGGGGAAATCTTCTTCTGGTTTTCCCAATTCTCTACCAACCGAAAAACTAGAAATAAAAATAAAACATTGGGTATTGGGTTTTGAATGAGAAAGGTTGAAAGAGGAAGAACAAAAATAGCAAAAAGATCATAATAAAGGAGATTATTGAAGAAGAAGAAGAAGACACTTTTTTTTAATCAATAATTAGGATTTCTAGATTAATTCCCAAATGGTTTTGAACCTGCGAACCAAATTCAGTAGTCAACAATACAACAAAAATCTAATTTACATAATAAGAATTACATCCACCAGCAATAGTTCTAGCATGTAAAATTGAGCTGAATGCTAAGTCCTAGTAGCCAAGTAAACGCATTCAGATATCAAAGTATAGATTAAGGATCAGCAAATCCATTATCTGGATAGGCAAAACTCACAAATCAGCAACTCCATAACAACTTCATTGCTTCAAAAGGTTATTAGTGTTTCAAATTGGAATCCCAGAAGGAACCCGGTATAGGTTTTCGGGTGCTTAGATAATTGGCCAAATCCAGAGATGATGAGAGTCCGACCTTTGGAGCAACACAAGTGTACTGCTATATTTGAGAAGTAACTCCCACATATGCATATATACTAGAAAATGAAAAATTGCACTGAACTTACCGAGCATTTCAGTCTATTTTATTCCATGTAGTAGATGTAGAAGTGCAAAATATTATCACAAACATGGATTCATGTATGATAAATTCACTCCTTTTACTAAAAATTAGAACTTTAGCTCCCAAACGAACTTTAAATTCTAACAAAAAAACCCACAAATAAATAATATGACCTCCCTCCCGTCATAATTTTTTTATAAAAAAAAAAAAATTGCTTTTTCAAGAGAAAGATACTTCTTTGAGGAAGATTTTCTAAAAATTTGTGTATTATTATTCATTACATATTAAAATATAATTATAAAAAACATAAAATAAAATATATTCAATTATAGATTAAAATTTTAAATTAAATATCTAATGATAAATATTTATTCACAATCGCCTTCACACTCTTATCATATAATTAGACGACTGCCTGCCCACGACCTTTCACCAATTAACATCTATAGCACCCAAATTGCTACCCCTACTCTTAACATATTTTACATGTGTTGCCACTGTATTTACCGAAAACAAAAATAGAAATGATACTGACTTCAGCTGCTTTCTTTGCTTTGCCATTACCAATACCAGCTACCACCTGAGGTTAATAAAATGCGTAAAACCCGCAATTTTTAGTTGTGACTGAGAGAATACTTACTTTTTATCCAAATTTAAATTTAAAAAAAAAAAAAATGGGATTGAGTCAATCCTCATTATCCCTCTTCCTCCTTCAATCTCCTCCTCCCTCTCACTTCCTCCTCCTCCTCCAAACCCTAATTAAACCTTCAATTTCCTTCCATTATTCTGCAGATCTGACTTTTGTCCAACTGAATTTCGACTAACTCGCCAGTTGACTCTTTTCAAGTTCTGGTGCCTGTCAGCCTTTTGACTTTTTGAGTTGTTGGGCTTTGTCAGTTAACTGGAAGAATTAGAAGAAGGGGGGTGTCGTGTCAGTAATATTGTAATAAAAGAAGCTTAGTTGAGTGTACATGGAGGGGAATTCCGGTGGTAGTAGTGGTGGCGGGGGAGGTTCTGTTGCTGCTACTGCTCCTGCTGCATCAGGAGGCGGAGGCGGAGGCGGAGGCGGAGGCGGAGGGAATGATGTGGAGCTGATGTGTAAGACGCTGCAGGTTGAACATAAGCTATTCTACTTTGATCTGAAGGAGAATCCACGTGGACGTTACTTGAAGATCTCTGAAAAGACTTCTGCTACAAGGTCTACCATAATCGTTCCTTTCTCTGGAATTTCTTGGTTTTTGGATCTCTTCAATTACTATGTTAATTCTGATGATCAGGACCTTTTTAGCAAAGAATTGCAGCTTGACACCAAGGTTTAATTATTTAATTTTTTTCCCCTAAAGTTTTTGTCTTCTTTTATCTTAATTTTCTTTACCCCTATATTTCGAATGTTAACTGCAGGTATTCTACTTTGATATTGGTGAAAACAGGAGAGGCCGTTTCTTGAAGGTAATTTTTGAGACTTTCGTTTTATTGAATATCTCTTTGAATTGGTGTTAAATTTCGGTTTGTGTGTTTCAATTGTTAGAGGGAGCTAGTGATTATTTTCTGTTCACCTGAGACTCAATTACTGCAAAATCCAGCTAGTTATGATTTCATTTTGGCTTATTTTTTTAATAGAACTGGTGGCTTGCTGCTTCAGATGCTTAGCAGCTTTTTATTGATTTGTGAAAAAAGTTTGTTTTTGACATTACTGTGAGATAGCTGAAAATTGGACTAAGCATTACAGGCTGCACTGTATGAATTAGGTTGAAACATTTACATTTTTTCCGACTTGCATATTTAATTAATACTTAGCGGTACCACCCATTCCTGTTGCATTAGGCAATCTTTTTTCTTTGAACCTGGAGTCTGAGCTCACTCTATTTTGTTTATATTGCAAAGTAACTGGAAAATTATTCAAATTTTAATGATGTGGCTTAAGAGCATAAATAATCTAGCTTGTAGTTTAACTGCAGATTTGATCTAAGCAAAACATGGTAGAAGTTGATGGTTTGCAATAATATCCTAAATTTCCAAATTCAGTTATCCTGGTCTGAATATATATAGGTCTGGGAGCGGCTCATGGAAATAAGTGGATAAATTCGAAAGTATTTCCAGGATTTTAGGAAACATCAGGTTTTCTATTTGTTCATTCTCCAAAATGAAAATAGTAGTTGCTGATTTCTTGCTAAAATATATGAATAGCAGACTGTTAAGGTTTAGGTTATGTTATGGCGAAGAATTGATGATATTTATGTTTGCCTGCGCTGGATTGTGTTGTAGTCTGTGAGGAACCCTGGTGCTGCTGTTTACACCAGAACAGTATATGCCAATGGAATTAGAGCTACTACCAACTTGCTTCTCTTTTTTCAAAATCCATTTAAAGTGGTCTGCACCTGAAATTGGGAACAAGATATTTGTAGTAGCTTGGATGTAAAGGAACAGTACTCACCAATCTTCATCAGGTATAGGATTTCATAGAATATGCATAGCCTAGTGGCAGGGAAGTATTTTGTCCAAAGTGGGCTGGGTACTTCTTAGGTTTATCTTTGCCAGGTTATTATTAGTTGTCTTCAAGACTTACTGGTAATCGGTCTGCTTATTGTATTTTAAGTTTAGAAGTCCTTTTCGGGGGATTAGAGATCATCATGTATCATTAAAGTCAAAAATGATTAAGTGTTGAGGGTGGGCTGGAGAGTTCTAGACTAATTGAAGGACCTTTTTCACTCATTTTGGCCTCTTTTAGACTTATATACATTCTTCTTCTTCACTATTCTAATAAACACGTGCATGTAGGTGTCTGAAGCTTCTGTTAGTAGAAACCGCAGTACTATTATTGTTCCAGCTGGTAGCACACGTGATGAAGGTTGGGCAGCATTCAGGAACATCTTGGCTGAGATCAACGAAGCATCAAGGCTATTTATGGTGCCCAATCAGGTGTCTCTGTGTTGCATGCGCTTTTCTCCCTTTTCCCTGAAAAAACATTTATTCTATTTATTAGAACGATCTCATTTATCATTTTTTTTACTTTACCTATTGGTTGCATATTAAAGCAGCAAAGTTCTGAATCATCAGAGCGTCTTGTTGGCCTTTCTGATGATGTTGGGGCGGGCTTCATATCTGGGCACAGTAACCAACCTGCTCCAGCATCTGAATTGAATGTAGATAGGTCAGTTGAACTTCCACCCCAGGAAGAAATCGGTAACCTGGGCCTTTCAAAGGTAATCAGGGCCGACCAGAAGAGATTCTTCTTTGATCTTGGTAGCAACAACAGAGGTCATTTCCTGAGGATTTCTGAGGCAAGTTTTACCAAGCTTTATATTGGAGGTTCATTTGCTCTTCATTTTTGTCCTCATGTGATGCATATCCACTTGAAGTTATTTATATGTGTTGGAGTTTCCTTGCATGTTTATATGTGGTTTAAGTTATATCATAGGTTGGATTTAGTGGACGATTGAAAGAGGACCATTGCTATTGTTACTTCCTTTACAATGTCAATTTTTTTGGGTCTTTTGCCTAAATCTGTTTCTCTATTGAATAACTGCATCATTCAATCAAAGCTAGGCATTTTATGTCAATTGGTATCCATGCAAAACTTTGATTCAAATTCTCAATTAAACAAACTCGAAATATCATTAAAACTCTTTTTTTCCCCCTTTCTTATATATATATATATATATATATATTCAAATTTGCTGTTAATTTTAGAAAACATGAAAACCTGAGCTTCATTCCTCAGCGCCCTCAGAAAAAGAAGTCAGTACTCCAAATTTTGCAAGGAGGAGAGCTATAGTAACTATGGCTTTAGAAAAAAGGAAAAAAAGAGAGAGAGAGAGAGAGAGAGAGGGGGGGGGGGGGGGGTGAGACTTATTGCCAAGAGAAATTTAACTATGGGGCTGTTTGGTTGAGTAGGACCTCTGCTTGCTATGCTGTTGGTTCAGAGAACCAGCTCTCAGTGTCTCCTTGCATCATCCTTGAGAAGTTTGGGACAGTGCAGAGGAGGAAATTTTGGTGCAGAAACCTGAATATAGTTTCTTGCTTGTTCCTTTGCCTGGTATACATCATATAGTTTGAATTATTCATTGCAATTTCAGTCTCATACTGATTGTCTCTTGGTATTGTTTGGAAACTTTGCTAACTTGAGTATTTGTGATGCAAGTGAAGCCTGAAAGTTCAAGCCTGGGACAATAACAATGTGATTCTTGAATAACAGTAAAAGCACTCTTACAAAACTCATTGATGTGCTCATTCATTTCTATATTTCCTTTCCACTCTATCACTCCTTTTTATCAACCTTATCTTTCCCATGTAAAACATTGATTCTATATGGGAAGGAACACTAAAAGATCAAGCTTGATGACATAGCTGAAATACTAGGTGTCTCAGTTTCCTCTTGGGTGATTAAACTTTATGTTATAATGACATCTTTAAAGGCATTTGGAATTAATGAAGTATGATAATTGCAGGTTGCTGGTTCTGACAGGTCCTCCATAATTCTTCCACTGTCTGGGCTGAAGCAGTTTCATGAAATAGTGGGTCATTTCGTGGAGATTACGAAAGATAGGATTGAAGGGATGACAGGTGCAAATGTTCGAACTGTGGATCCCCCTCAGAGATGAAGCCTTGAACTCAGTGGGCCTTGCAGAAATGAAACACGGTTTGATTAAACAATAATATATTTGGTGAATGGGCTTGGTGCTGCAAATAGGTGTTTGGTTAGGGGTGCGATTGTGCTTAGTTGGTTTCTCGTTAATATTCTTCTTCTTCTCTCATTCATGTCTGAAAATAATCCGATTTATCTGTGTGATGAGCAGAGAAAATATTCGGAGATGCTAGTCAGTAGCCTAAAACAGGAAATAACAGAATAGATATCTGTAACCATGGGTTTGATAGTGTGGCTGTGGCACCCTCATAACATCTTCAATAATATGCTGATTCCAGGTGTTTCCAATGCCAAATATTTGTTATTGCTAGTGGTTTTGTGAATGACAAGATTTAATTGTTATTTGCCAAAATAATGCAAATTTATGTCAAAAATTGCTGTATTCCTGCTACTTATTTTGAATGAATTTGAAAAATCTGCATAACAGGATCAAAAAATCTCAGTTGCAGGTACATACAACAGGTGCAGTAACTGACTCGAGTTCATCAAGAACTTTAAGGATCTAGCCAACAATCATGTTTTGGTTGAAATATACACTAACAGATATTTTCCTTTTCTTCTTCATATTTTCCACTCACACAACTCTCTTACTAATTTTTCAGTAGCTCATACAACCACAACACATTTATTTATAAAGGAACTGGAAGGCTCTGGAATACAACTTTGGAGCCACAAGTTTAATTTCAAATTAGTGTTAATGTCATCTTGATGACATAAGCAGTCCAACATGGTGCCATTAATACAGTTGCAGTTAAGTTGATATCAGTTTATGGTACAAATTACCTTCTTGCCTTGATTCTTATTACAGCTATCTAGTGCACCGAGCAGAGCAGCAAGCCTGAAATTGAAATATTGATCAAAGAACACAAAGATTAAAGAATCTACGTTAGCCAAAATGTCACCTCACACGGATACAAATCATCCCACCAACTTAATTGTCTTCAGATTTTGACTGAAAGCTTTGTCAATTGCCTTCAAAGCAATCATGGAGTGAAAATTCTGCACAAACTTGGAAGCTTAACGTAACCAACTTCAACTTGCATACAAAGTTAATCATATGTGGTGAAAGCCCAAGACTACATAAAAATGAATATATTTCCAAATAATGATTTGTATTAAAAATCAAATATAATACATATGTGCCCAGAAAGATGTCAAACTCATCACAAGTAAAAAAAAAAGGGAAAAAAAAATCAATTTACATCATTTTCAAAATCAACTTGTATTTACACCAGAATGAAGGAAACAACACTATTGTATATACGTAAGGCATGGCTTCCATTTCCCCTTTGTTCTCCAGAGCATATGAACTCACCAACTATGGTGCAACACCATCACCGGTTTCTGGAATTTTTTCTCTGCTGCATAAAAATTGTACAGATATGCTGCCTGTGCATATAAATATTTGTAGCTGTGCATGAATGTGATCACCAACCTTCATCATATGATGATCAGTTGAAGGCCTTGGTATAAAAATAAAAATAAAAAATTCAATTGCTAGTTTGGTTTGCTGGCGGTTGAAATGGATCAATCCAACATTTATCTTCCTTTACTGCATTTTCCCATCTCTTCCAGAATACCTTCATTTCAGCAGAGGACTGAATTCTAACCTGTAAACGTACCACTAATCAGTTAATAACTCTAAACAAGCCGCTGTTAGCATAAGAATGATGATTGCTAACATACCTCTGCTCTTTTATCAGCTATATGGGATTGCGAAGCTCGCTGGAATATGGAGGATGAACATTTAGTATTTATTGACAGAGAATAACTACCAGAAACATTGAGTATATATAAAGTTTTTGAGCAACTTACATTCAAGTTCTTTGTACTTGAAAACTGAACTTGAGAATCCGAATGAGGAGTTGACTGCAAAAATGAGCCAATATGTAAAGGTGTGGGGTAATCCCACAATGCTTAAATATAAAAGAAATGAAAGGCTTATGATAAGGAACATAATCCCTACAAATTGGTTTTGTTTATAAGGTGAGCCCAATTATAAGCCCAACTAATAATAATAATTGAATTTGACTAATTGATGATAAATGACTATGGCTCCTAGGACCCACATTCTCAACACAATACCACACTGAGATCAATAGATGAAAAAGATGCCAACATTTTTTAGCGATGGAAAAGTTCTGTAATTGTTTCTTCTGCCTATTTGATACAAGAATTTACCTCACTTTCATTGAAGACACCGAGAGTTAAAAGACCCAGATGAACTATATACTCAGAATCAACGATACCAACATTTTTTGTTCGATCACCCTATAAAAAGATTGAGTTATTACATTATGGTTAAGGAAATCACAGAATGAAATTTACAGGAATCAGAAGGTTACCTGTGCACAATAACCAAGCTGCAAATCCAGACCCCATGCATGGATCAAATCATTCTGTAAAGGGGAAAGATCCTTAGATAAAGATTATTTAAACATGTTCTATTTAACATTGTGATTCCGCTTTCGGGAAAAAAAATATGTTGTGATTCATTTAGAGATTATACAATCACACTCAGGTCAAGTACCGCAATAATGATTTCATCAAATACTCGGAAGCAAGTATTGGCCATCACATTCCAATAGAACAATAAACTTGGTGACATGGAAGTGAATCAAATTATACCTGGATCATGTACCATACGCATCGCCAGGCTGCTCTTGAGAAGACAGGTGCCATCATTTCCACCCAACTGCATCATAAGTCTTAACTTTCAGTGATGCAGCAATAAGCTTATAAGCAGTACAATAAACCTTCTCAACTGATAGATTGAACAACAATGCAATTGTTTTGTAATAAAAATTACAAGAAGTATATAGCAGATCATTAATATACCCTACGCAAGGAGGAGATGTGCTGTTGTCGTAACACCTTCCATGGCCTTTAAATTTGTACATCCTTCTGTTAAACAGTGATCACTTGTCATACATGCATATACCTTTATTTTGGTTAAATTTATATCAAAAACCAAGCGAGGAGTTCAAATTCAAAATTCATTACTATATCTTTCAGCTACAAAAGAAAATACTGACAGACCTGTGAACCCTTGATTTCGGTTGACGTGCAGTAATTGGATGATATACTGCTGACTTGGCAGGATCAAGGGCTGGTTGTGATATTTCTAGTCCCTCATCCTTGACAATAGACAGATACCTGAGATATAATTAATCTGTTCAATAAACAAGATTGGAAGCAGAAAGATCACCTAACGGGTTTATTAAAAAAAAAGCAAAACAAATATCATTCCCTTTTACAATAAAATGGCACTAAAAAAAGCTAAAGAGTTCTCTATGTAATCGCCTAGACACGAAGCAATACTATAACTGTGAAAAGAAGTACAACTTCGAACAGCTAACACGCATACCGTTTTGGATTAAAATTCTCAACTCCAATGTCTTCATCCCAAAGAAATACGTAATCATACTCTGCAACAATGTCTGGATGCAGGAACCGTTTTGCAAACCACCTAGCCACTCAAACAAATGATCCACTGATAATGAGAAATAAGATAAAGATTTCTGAACAAGTTTGCTTGTGTTCATTTGTGCCTCAAGAATTGTTAAAACTGAAGGGCAATTATTTTTGGTTAATCAAACTTACCATTTTGTTTGATTCACTGCTGACACATGGATGGCACGATTACTCCACGACAGCTCCCGCCATTTATCCACAATACCATCGTAATGGAAAAGCATCACAACAAAATCACTCAAAAGAAACTGCAACAAGAAGATAAATTTTGGAAACAATATAGTAACATTCTGTTCAAAAAGTATTCCAAGCCAAATGGTTGACAAGGATCAACTACCTTCTTAACGATTTGGTCCACCACTTGTTTCTGCTTAATTCCAACTGCAAGTACTAATAAGCTTTTTGAAGGCTTTGTCTTGTTCTAAAACCAAAAGAAAACAGTAAAAATGTTTAAATAGAAGAAACTGCACGTCTATAAGGTATACTCAATTCACTATTTGAGAAAAATATAACATCCTTCAGTAATATGAGAATAAAAACTTGAAAACATCAGATGAAAATAAAAGAATATCTCATTAAAACAGTATAGTGATGACAACTATACACACATCTTCCAACGGATTGTTCCATAGTGGACGCATTTCAAAGTTCGATGTTTTGCTGACAATTCCTTGGGGCAATGACTCACTTCCAGAAGGCCTGCAGTTATCCTAAGAAAAATAAATTCTAAATCAGAAAGAAATATAATGACTTTACCGACCACTAAGGTTTAGAAATAGAGCAAACCTTGCACTCATTATATTTTATATTCTGCATTGTCTCAAGGACTTGCCATCTTGTGAATCCCTGCAAGTTTTATTCCCAACACATGATCAGAAGGGTTTCTTCATTTACAAACATGCTGAACACATATTGGGAAAATTCAAGGTTTTTCAAAGTTCTAGGAAATCAAGTTCCTTAAGCATCTTTTGGAGCAGGCACAAAGTGAAAGCTCTATTTTTTATTTGAATATTTTAAAAATCATTTCATTTTTTAGTTCAAATTCATAATCAACGACCTCAGCACACAGTTGATGACGAAAACAAAGGTCTAAAATATGTAATCAATAAGACTAAAACCTCCAATGAATACTACGAAACTACTTCTATTTACAAATAAAAACTGAAGATTCTCACAAAAAAAAAACATCTGCATAACATTCAAATTCTGCAAAAGGGAATTTAAAAACAAGGGATCAAACAAGATACATACATCTTTATAGTACATTCCAAAGAGCGAACTGCCAATGAAGTAAGCACTACAAATTAAAGAAGCTGCAAAAAAAAGATTCCAAAGGAATGATCTGCTCTTACAATCAGATGGTACAGAATCCTGGAAAATTAAAACCCAGATGTTATGAGCAGAGCAATAAGATAGAAATGCTAAAGAATCGACACCAGTGGAGGAGAAAACTGCAAAGATAAGCGAAAAAATGAATAAAAAGGTCAAAAATTACAAGGACTCTTCCATGTGCATCGGGAAACAAAAAGGTCTATGAATATATAATATCTTATTAAATATTGCTGACTAAAATAGTTGCATAACAACAGCCAATTAACCCAGAAAGCATTCAGCATATCTTGAATTTCTGAATACCCAAGTGACAAAATTGAAAATTGTAAGAAAAGAAAACTAGAAGTTGCAAACTTTGGAGATAGAATTCCCTTATCACCTTAAAATTCAAGCAATTTAGTAACAGTAAACCGTAATCTTAGACCACTTAAGGACTGCCCACTAACTTGAAACTGTCCAAAAACTTCTGCAGAAATTTATTTTTCACCCAAAATATGAAAGTAGCAATTATTTTTCCCAAGCCATAAAGCCTTCAACGTTACAAATTAAGGGAATTCAGCAAAATAAAACAACAGTATTTATTAAGGAGAACCACTAAATGATCAAAAACTGAAAATTAATTAATTGAAGCAGTTATATATTGAAGTCGCAAAGATTGAGGATTTTTTGAATAATAACAAATTCTTTGTTTTTTCCTCTCTCTGTCTCACTTGTCTGCTTCAGACAGCAAAATACAAAACAGAAACCAAGATAAAAGACTCTTTTTTTTTCATTTCTTTAGTTTTCCTCTGTTTTCTGATGAACCAAACAGAAGAACGGAGTAATTATGCTCAGTCTCTGAATAGAACACACAAATTTCTTTATACCCATAATTGCGGCAATGTTAAGCTAAAACTACAATCATTACTCACTCAACAATGGCAATTAAAGAAAACCAGACAAACAGAGCAGCCAACCAAGTTCATAAATACACCAAGCAAAGCAAGATTAAAAAAACTCAGCAAACCAACTAACCCATATAGACAAAGAGAAAGAGCTTACACAATTGAAAGGCTTCATCTTGCAGAGTCAGATATAAAGGTAAAGGGAGGCATTCAACATCTAACTAACAGAAAGGCAAAAAGGAAGAGGAAAGGTGAAAAAGAAAAGTTTTTTAAGAATATAGTAATGGTCTTAAAACAGAAGCCTTGCTTGTTTATATAAAGGAAAGAATCTCCTAATTCTACAAGGATTATCTGAGAAAGTTGATAGAGAAAGCAAAAGAAAAGGGAGAGAATGTCAAAAGACAAAGGATGGAACCTGACAATGTGGTAGCCAAACGGTGACGTTCTGAATAAGCAAGAGCAAATAATGAACGAACCCAAAAGTTAAATATCTATATATTTTTTTATATATAAGATGATGTATAAATTTGGACAATCTTTAAAAAAAATTTAGAGACAGCAATAATTTTGGTAAGCAGTTGTATTGAAATTATTAAAAATTTTAACGATAATCTATTCATTTAAAATATGAAAACAACCTAAGTCATTTTTGTCTTTTCGATTCTATAATACAATGTAAATAATTGTTGAATGAGACATCAAATTTAATTTGAATAAAAAATCTAATTGAAATCTTTAAAACGTTATGATATTCTAAGATTGTATAATTATTAAATTTTATAATTTTATTGAGTTAAGTAGTTTAAATAAAATTTAATTAGATATTTAAACTAGTAGTAAAATATTTAGAATTTATCAAATTTTTATTTTTTACATAGATACATCTACTCTATTCTCTATCTAAAGGGGATGGGAGAAACGAATCGAACTCAAGCATGGAGGCTTGGTAAGGAGAATACCGACCACTGGGCTACTTCTTTGTCCGCAATGGGATTTGAACCTACGACTTCAGGGTCGTTAGGTACCACACTCAGCTACTAGGCTAGATGGTTGAAATAATAGAATTTTGTTTATTTCGAGAATCATATTTTAACAACTAATTTTGATAATTAAATCATTTTAAACTAAACAATACCATATAGGGTTAGTAAAGAAATATAAATGATTGAAAACAAACAAGTTTATTAGTAACTGTAAGGGGGAAAAAAATTAAGTTTATTATTACGATTTTGTCAAAAAAATAGTTTTTTTTTTAACAAAATGTTAAAAAAAAAAGTTTTTATTAGTATGATTTAAATTAGTTGAATGTTTCTTTTAAGGACCTAAAAATCTTTTTATTTAGAGTTGTCCTTCTCGAGATATTTATAAAATACAATGGCCGCCTTCTGTCTCTCAAAATTTTCTCTCAATTAAAACTTTCTCTTCTTCTAGCCTCCTAAGTGGTTGCCTTCCTTTCTTTGTTTTTTCTTCTTTTATTTGTGTTTTTGTGTATTTTTTAAAATAAAATTCTAGATATGATGTCCAAATTTTATAAGTAATTTCTTTGCATATCCAAATTTTAATTTGTTAGAGTAAAATATCTAAATTTCAAATTGAGTTTTAATTTGATCTTGGTGGGAGTGAGACTTGGTTGAAATAGAGACATGTTGTTTACTTTATAAACCTCTTCTAAATTAATTATTAATGACTTCATTATCTTAAACATAAATAAATTCATATATAAGGAAAGAAGTATGATGTGGCACAATGACAAACAAAGAATAACTTAGTATGATGTGGCACAATGAGAAACAAAGAATAACTTACTTATCATTTTCTAATTTTTTTTAATCTTAAAATAGATAGATTAAATGTGAAGAAACTTTTCAGTTTCTTTAATTTATCAACCAATTAATATCACAAAAATTTAATTCTTTATTTCAATAATTATAATTCATACTTTCATGATAACTACTAATAGTTTATAATAACTTCAATTTATTAATACTAAAATGTTTTTTTTTTCCCAAAATTTCTAATTTCACTTAGAACATATATCGAATTAATAGTTTAAAATGTTGAACTTTCTAATTTTGTATAAATAAGTAATGTAATAAAAAAAATTATTGTACATAAATTGTATAATCGAAAAATTAATTAGTCTCTAGATTTTGTATAATATTAATATTCCTTGCATATATTTTACAAATATAATTTATAAGACACTATATTTTATCTCTATTTAATTAAAATATTATTCTGTCTAAAATTTCAAAAATATTTTATTATTTTAAATATTATTCTTCCAAAATTTTAATAACTAAATGAAAAGGACCTTTTAATTAAATTGATACAAAATACAAGAACTTATAAATTATATTTACAAAATAAAAGAATGAAATAATACTAATATTATACAAAATATAAGGATTAAATAAATTTTCACATTACTCCACATTGTACATATTATATGATAAACTGCAATTTACCAAAATTGTGAATGAAAAATAATTATTTATCGTGTTAATATTATAATTTAAAATTTTAAAATATAACAAAAATAATTGTACGAATGCTAAACATAAATTTTAAAAAAATGTGTACATTTGGATGATACATATACATATACATATAAAAATTTAAGTAATAAAATAATTAAAAAAATTTCAATTAATAAAATCAAATAATACGTGCATGTTGCGAGAGTAAATCTGGTTCATTTTATAAATTTATTAATTCATCCAAATGGTTAGACATTTTGTATTACAAATAAAACGAAGAAAAAGATAAGCGACTAGAATTTAAAAAAAAAAAGAGAATATTAATAAAAGTTTTATAAAACTAGGGCTGCAAATCGAGCCGCTTGATGTTCAATCGACAAAAGCTCGATTTGAGCTCAGATCGATAATAAACGAGCCTAGCGCGAACGGGAAATCCAGGCTCGTTTAATAAACGAGCTGAGTACGAGCAGGCCAGCGCTCGGCTCACTCGAAAAAATACATGTAAAAAGACAAGCTGCTCGCGAGCCACTCAGTATTCGCTCGATAAAAGCTCGGCTCGATAATAAACGAGCCGAGCTTGAACGGGAAATCCAGGCTCATTTAATAAATGAGCAGAGCGCGAGCAGGCCAGTGTTCGGCTCGACTCGGCTCGGCTCATTTGCAACCCTATATAAAACTAATTTCTAATAACTAATTTTTAAAAACTGCTAAAATAACTAGTGGCCAATTAAAATTGACCAATCCTAATAGCTGATTTCTAATAACGCTTATCGAAAAATTTTAAAATAAGAAACCAACTGTAAGAAGAAAATTTATAAAGTACAAACGAAGAATTTTGTTAGTTGGCAAGTCTCTGTAGAAGACAATATTTTATATTTATATCCAATTGCATAGTTGTAAAGGTAATTATGATTGATTAAGTTAATGTATTAAGGTAAT
>CATIWJ010078632.1:0-15573 GCA_949640765.1 Croton laevigatus | reverse complement strand
ATATAAGAAATTTTTATACATAAAAAGAATTAAGATAATTTGGAAAATTAATATATTTTAAATTTGACTATTTTGAGAAAATAATATTTGTTAGATATTAGAGAAAATATAATTTTGGAAAATTTACTATTAAATAAATTTTAAATGAAAATAAGAATATTTATGACTTAAGTAAATTATATTTTGGTAGAATTTGTATAAAGGATTTTCAAAAAATTATCATGAAACAAGAAATAGTTTAAAATCTAAGAAAAATAGTATTTGATAAAATTGTGGAAAATATTTGATATATAAGTTATGAAATGTTATTAAAGATGTATTGTTGAAAATAACATATTGAACTAAGATATGTTTATTTTTAAATATAGTATATTTTAAATAAGTATATTTTTGATAAAAATAAGTTAAAATTTATTATGAATATATATTTGGGAAAAATACAATGATTTATGATAAAGATATTTTTGTTAAATAAATGATGAATTATTATGATGAATATTGTGATGGTATGAATTTTGGAAATTTGTTAAATACGAAAATGATATCCAGATTGTGAGAAAGATACTTTAAGCTCTACTTAGGCTAAATTGAACTAGTGTGATAAGGGTATGATGCATCATATACTGAGTAGTACTGCGACCAACTCAGTCAAATTGTGATTAGACTTTGGAAATGCCGAACAGAGCCCACGATGGGTAAGATTTCGGTAATGTGATTTTGATGATTTAAGTACGGCCGTTTAAATGAATTGAGATTCTGATTTACTCTGGCCATCGCCGTGAGATAGATTTATGAGAAACAAAGGATACTCTGGCTACGGC
The DNA here is from genome assembly GCA_949640765.1 of Croton laevigatus. Lineage (NCBI taxonomy): Eukaryota > Viridiplantae > Streptophyta > Magnoliopsida > Malpighiales > Euphorbiaceae > Croton > Croton laevigatus. Next base: position 14,752 of record CATIWJ010078632.1, on the reverse strand, counting down.
CTAGAGTTATCTGAATATAGATTAAATACAGTAGTTTTATCCCTAAGTTCACTCAAGTACCTAGTAGAGCAAAAATTTAGATGATGAAGTAAGGTTCAAGGTAAGTTGTTTGCATTATTTATTAATTTGATTACAGTTTTAAATGAATTATATATTATTTGATTTATTGAGATTACATTTTGATATTGTTGAATATCGTTTTAAATTATACATGTGCATTTAAATGATTTATGCTTTTTATTAGTTAAAGTATCCACTGAGCGAAATCGCTCAGCAAGTTTAGTTTATTCTGAACTTGTAGGTCTCCAGAAAAAAAATAGAAGTTGGAATAAAGGGGTACCACCAGAACGTGAAAGTAGCTTGGCATATACTGTGGAATCAAAGTCAACACAAGCAGAATTAGATTAGAAGAAGAAAAAAAATGTACTCATAATTTTTGATTAATTTAGAAGTATATGATCTGTATACCAAGCAATATGTAATGTGACACTTCTTAGTTCGGCTGCAAATGGTCGGATTAAGGGGTGTTACATGCATATTCGAAAAGAAGTTGATGAGAGGAAATAAAGAAGCAGTATAACAGTTCAGTGTTGAGGAATCGTCGTAGATTTGAAAGAAAGAAGAAAAGAGTTGGTAACTGGTGATTGGTGAGGTGAGGTTTGTGGATCGTAGTGAGGTGAATTTGCTCAGATTTTGAAAGAAAGAAAAGTAAGTCACAGAAGATGAGAGTGGCTGGCGAAAAAAGTTGATTTTAGTTTTTTTATGCTGAATTCCCAATTTATATATATATATATATATATATATATATATATATATATATATATATATATATATATATATATATATATATATATACACACACACACACGCACACATGCTCGTTTATGCCTAAACGATACAACTCGTGAAAATAGCTCGTTTGTTCACGAGTATACTCAAGTTCGACTTGTTTATTAAATGAGCTTGATTATTAAGCTCGAGCTCAACTTGTTTAATAGACGAACGAACACCAATAAATATTTAACGAGCCAAATACCGAGTGAGTTATGAGTAACGTTGCTTATTTGCAACTCTAACCGGATCAAGGTTTTCAGCCCAAAGTTCGAATGATTGGGCATCGAAGGTCACTTTTCTGTCCTTGCGTACAAGTTAGAAATTTGTTAAGTGGCCCAACGGCCCTTCTCCAAATTCATTATTTTAAGACACATATAAGTTTTTTTTATTAAGACCCATGTAAGTATATACTCTCCATTTTAAAATATAACGCAATCTTTTATGACACATATTTCAAAAAGACCTACAATTTTTCATATTTATCATTAATTTTTGATTAAATTATCATAATATTTTATTTTAAAATATTTAAAAGTCACATTCTTTTTATTTATAATGGATAATATTAAAAAAATAAAATTCAATGTCAATATAAATATAAAAAAGATTTATATTTTAGAACAATCTAAAATAGAAAAATGACTTATATTTGTAGAAGGAAGGAAGGTGACTAATATTTTGGAAGCAAAGGGAGGGAGTAGTATAATAGATAATGCAATAGTAACAATTTTCCCAGGTTGGCACCACATCAGATCCATATCCACAATAATGCGGTCAAAAGGCTCATCAACCAATTAACGTTACCCACGTCATCAAATCTCCCGAAACTACCCCTAACCTACGTAGTGAAATGACCAGAAAACCATCCAATAAGCCTGCGCTTTTTAACGTTAATATTCATCTATCTTCCCCCTGGTCAAATCATTGTGTTTTTTTAATTTTCACTCAGACTGGCAAAAAGCCATGGCATCTATGGCATCTGTACTCCGTCGAAAACTCACCCACAAACCGTTGTTTGTTCAGTTAAGACTCTTCTCCTTGGAATCAACTTCTCATGGCAAGAAAACGACAAAGAATTTGGAGAAAATATTGGTGGCGAACAGAGGTGAAATTGCTTGCCGAATCATAAGGACTGCGAAGCGACTAGGAATCCAAACTGTGGCCATTTACAGCGACGCCGATAGACATGCTCTTCATGTTAAATCAGCTGATGAGGCGGTTCATATTGGTCCGCCTCCTGCTCGGTTGAGTTATTTGAACGGATCGTCCATTGTTGACGCTGCAATTCGTACCGGTGCTCAGGTGAGTTGCTCAATATTCTGGTTAGATATATAGGAATTAAGAAACTGAAGAATTGTTTTGAAATGGAATTTCATAACATTTGTACAATCAACAAAATTTCCTATATTTCGTAAAGCAAAATGACGTTCTTATTGATTGAATTTTGGCCAGTGTTTATTTGAATTATCCAATACGTGCTAATTGCGATTGGCATTTTAGTATCACTAATATATTTTTCGCTCTGGGTTTTACTCTGCCTTATTCCTCCCTATTTTTTTTTTTTTTTTCGTTTTGCTTTAAGTATTACTTCATTGCTATACTTTGCTGCAAGTGCGAGTTAAGACAGAGGATGTTTATGATTTGATTAATTGCTTTATTTTTCACAATCAAGAAATATCATTTTGGTATCTTCTTTTGACTTTTAGGCTATACACCCTGGTTATGGTTTCTTATCTGAAAGTGCGGACTTTGCTAAACTTTGTGAAGATAAGGGTCTCGCATTTATTGGCCCTCCAGCTTCAGCTATTCGTGATATGGGTGATAAAAGGTACTTTTCATGCTACCTGACTCCATCATTTTGCTGTTCTGATATGTCTGGATGTGAATTCGGACCTTGAAATTGTGCATTGCTTATAATCCATATATTGATTTGATTCTTGTTGTGTATCTGTCAGTGCTTCCAAGAGGATAATGGGTGCTGCAGGGGTGCCACTTGTGCCTGGATATCATGGCAGTGAGCAAGATATTGAGCTCATGAAGTCAGAAGCAGATAAAATTGGGTACCCCATCTTGATAAAACCAACCCATGGAGGTGGAGGAAAGGTTTGCCATTTTCTTGCAACCTTTGTTTGTTTTACCATACAATCAGGAAGTGATGTTGTGTTTGATATTTTATTTTGCATTTGCCATGAGAAATCAATAGTCCCTGTGCATGTTAATCACTTCATCTTATGGGTGGATTATGCATCTGCAGTCAAGCTCATGTTGGAGAGTTACTAACAAGGAAAAAGCATATTGTGACAGTAAAACTTGTCAAAAATGTAAATGCCATGTGAAAGAAGTTTTCCTAACTAAATTGGATATTTTACTTCTTTTCAGATGATTTTCTTACACTCTGCAGATATTATAGGGTATGAGAATTGTGCAAAGTCCAAATGAATTTGTTGATTCTTTCCTGGGAGCTCAACGTGAGGCTGCTGCTTCTTTTGGTATAAATACTATTTTGCTAGAGAAATACATCACACAGCCAAGACATATAGAAGTACAGGTATTTTTTTTTATTTTTTTATTTTTTTGTCTGTGTTGCTTTGCATTAATTATTAATACATTATGTTTTTATATATTTAAAGGATCATCTCATAGTATTTCTTCAATTTTCTTGAAAGTTTATGGATTTACTTCAACTCTTCCTTTGGTGCATGCGCTTTGTTATATTGATTCTTTGTTTGGTGTATATATTAATCTTAGTTTATATACTTGACTTTTATAGATATTTGGAGATAAACATGGAAATGTACTGCATTTATATGAAAGAGATTGCAGCGTACAGAGAAGACATCAGAAAATAATTGAAGAGGCCCCAGCTGTAATGTCTGAGTCCATAGTTTCACTTCAGGTTATTAACTGTATATTTACATAAGTTGTAACTAGAATTCCCATTGATGCAGCCAAATGTTATGAATGACTTCCGCTCCCACTTGGGTCAGGCTGCTGTATCTGCAGCCAAGGTAATGCTTATCTCTTCAGTTTGCTTGATAAAAACTATATATTTTTTTTATCAATTTATAAATACAATATTATATCATGTGAAAACATGGCTGAGAGAATGCATCTTTTTGAAACCTTAGAACTTAGTAATTTGTTCAGCATGGAAGTCATTCCAGCTACAGACTACAGTATATGACTAAATCTTGTCTATACCCTTTGAAGGGGAAAAAAAAAAAATATATTATTGAACTTAAAATGGACATGGTTTGATCTTCTGATCCCATTAGTAATTTGCATGACATGTATATTAGAAGACCAAACTTGAGTAATGGAGTAGTCATTGTCTTTTGCATTTTAGTTGTATGAATGGTTACTTTCATACATGAAACTGCCTTGATGACAGGTTGGGCTTGTAATTGGGCTTGAATAAACTTTCAGACACTTCTCTTTATTTGTATTCAAGTACTCTTTATTAGTGTAATATAATTTACAGGGAATGGTAACCGCTTACAATCTAATTGGCCTTATGATGCAAATAAATGCACAAAGTTTTGTTCCTTTTAATTATTCAAGTAACTTTCCTGTTATGATCCATGAAACAGTTTTGATTCGCAATTTCTTGTTTACATTGCATAATAATTAAGTTAATTCAGCACTTTTGAAAGGGTATTCATCTTTGCAAAGCTTGGGCATTCCAAATGGGATCTGAGCTTTATAGGCGGTTTGGTTGTTCGCCTTAGATTTTGGTGATGAATCATAATGTTAAAATGGAATTGGTTGTTAGATTTCTGTCATTTTTTCTTATTTAGCACTTCAGGTCTCAGAACTTAGTCAACTTCTTTCATGGACTTCACTAATTTTTAAATTAAAAGGCAGTTGGTTACCACAATGCTGGAACTGTGGAGTTCATTGTTGACAAAGTTTCCAGCCAGTTTTATTTTATGGAGATGAACACACGCCTTCAGGTGCTTAGCTCTCTGTTTTCCTTGTTATCCTGAATTCCATAAGTTCAACTAATTCTTTACGAGGCACATTTTCCATCCTTTTCTAGGTTGAACATCCTGTGACAGAGATGATTGTTGGCCAAGATCTTGTAGAATGGCAAATCCGTGTTGCAAATGGAGAACCTCTTCCTCTTAGTCAATCGCAGGTGCCATTGATGGGTAAGCTTGTGCCTTAAATATAAAATTTGAAATAAAACTCATTTCAGTTATAGCAGATATACTACATGTATATTCAGTTCCCACTGGGTGTGCTGGGTATGCTTTCCCACTGGGTGGGCTGGGTATGCTTCATTGTCCCCATCCAATGGAAGGACAAGTGCTACCTTAGTTCCAAGATGCCAAATAAGACTAAGTTCTATAGGACTTATAAGCTTTGATCTGTGCTGGTTGTCGATATGTGTGCTGTCAGTTTGGTACAAACTGAGTAAACCTTGCAAAACAATGCTGCAAAATGTTTGTTTTTTAAAGTAAAACCAACCTGAATTTCTTAAAGGCCAATCTGAACCTAACTCTTGTTAATTACTATTTATTTACATGTAAGCTTGGGTATCTGTACTGTATTTTTATCTTATAGAATCTTTATATCTCATGTATTTCTTTTGACAGGCCATGCATTTGAAACACGAATATATGCTGAAAACGTCTCTAAAGGATTTCTTCCTGCAACTGGAGTCCTCCATCATTATCATCCTGCTGCTCTCTCACCAACAGGTGCGCAATTGCTATGCAAAAACCAAGTTATACACAAAAATGTTTAGCATCTTGGCTTGGCTCGTTTATAGCCCTAATTTGACTAAATAAGTTTACAGAGTGGCCACAAACTCACTTCGTCAGCTTGAGTGAAGATGAGAATGAAAGAAAATCGAGTGAGCTAAATAAGTAAATAAAGACGAATTTGCAGAAAGAAAAACTGAGATAGAGAGAGAGAGGTGAATCTGATTCCATAGAAAATGGATCTCTTTTGATAAAAAAAAATGGCTATAACTTCTATAACAAGGCTGTGCATTTTTAGTAAACCATTGGTAATTTGATGCCCAAAACAAATTCCATCAATGACTGATTTGCTTGCAAGGATTAATCCTTCCATATATAAATCATGCAAAGATATACTTCTGAAAGGAAATCTGAAAATTATCATTGGTTCATTTTTTTCCTTTTTGTGCATGTTGCATCAGTCATTGGATGCAAAGGATAATGATAGAATGGTAGATGGAAAAGAAATGAACAAATAGAAAAGAAAAATAAAAAGAGACTAATAGACTGTCTGGCATTGGTGGTGACGACAACCACAAATGCTGGAGCTTTCATCAGCTCATATATCTAATCAATTCCCGAGAATTCCCTCATAATTGAACTTTCTTCATCCAATCACATTTGCCTGAGTTTCAATATGAGCTACATCCATTCATTCTTTCTCTTGACTATTTTTTATTTCCTCCTTTGCTTATCATGTTTGCATCTGTTCCTTCTTCTCCATGATTAGGGCTCTCAAACAAATTTGGGGACAAATCTTTTCCTTTGTTACTGTTACTATCATGTGATTCTATGTATATTTATTTAAATGATTTGTTTTGACCTCGTGAATACCGCTCCCTCACTTCCATCCCAGTTTTGGCCACTTTGTAGAATTCTTTACCAAACCATGTTAGATGTTTTATGTTTTATTTGCAAAAAAAGTTATAGTTATGATGTTTTTGTGTTTCTATTACAAGTTCAAGAGTCAAAATGAACATTAATCCTATTTCCTATCTGGAAAAGATTGGCTGGCCAAGTTTTTCCTTCTTTAAACTATTCTTCGATAACATTTCCAATTAATTGATTGCCTGGCTAATTCCAGTTTGAAAAAACTTGCAAGATAAACCGCATACTTTTTGCAGTGCCATTATTACAAATTATGTCTATAACACTTTTCAGGGAATTGTTTCCATTTTTGTCTCTTTGTTTCATGTCTTCTATGTTCTGGCTTGTTTAAATCTTGCTTAATGAGCAGTTCGGGTTGAGACTGGTGTTGAAGAGGGGGACACTGTTAGCATGCACTATGATCCTATGATTGCAAAGCTCGTAGTCTGGGGGGAAAATCGTGCTGCAGCATTAATCAAACTGAAGGATTGCTTATCACAATTTCAGGCATGAATTAATTCTAATCATTTGACAATTGCAGTTTGCTTGTTTTGATATTGGCTCTTCCTTTGAGATGGATCATCTGTCTACATTGTAACTGTTATGCATAAACTTGTGAAATAATTCTATGCATAAATCTCAATAGAGTTTGCTTGTTTGTATAGTATAAGCTTGTGACCGTTTGTTTTTAGAGGTAATTAAGGAGAGACTATTAAGAAGTCCATTACCCTGCCAATTCTGAACCAAGGTAAGATCATAAGAGCAGAGAAGTTTTGAAGATAGTGCTAATAGTGCTAACCTTCATCTTTTTATAATACTATCAACTCCTGATACTCAAACTTGCACCCTTTGCTCTGGTGGTGGTAAGCTAAAACCTTTACTGTACCATCAGTGGACTGGCCACTTGTTTGGAGTCTTCTTAGATGAAGAACATAATTTATATATGGTGAAAACTAATGTTATATGATGTGCATCTTTAGCCTCATATCATCCTGATATTTTTAAGGTTTAATTTACCTTCATAGCTAAGTTTTAGATTTGACCTTACTTGGGTACAGTTTATTCCCGAGGCAACATGTAGTTCATCCAGATTTTAGAATTTAGAACCTGTGACTGTGAAAACATGTAATCATTTGAAGTTTTATCGGTTGGCAGGTAGCAGGAGTGCCAACTAATATCAATTTTCTCCAAAGACTTGCTAACCACAAGTCATTTGAAGAAGCCGATGTGGAAACCCACTTTATTGAGAACCATAAACATGATCTTTTTACTGATCCTAATGATTCATTATTAGCTGAGGAGTCATATAAGAGTGCCAGATTCAGTGCAGCTCTGGTGGCTGCATGTTTTTGTGAAAAGGAACATTCTGCTTTGATGAAAAGTTCTGGTAGGTTGCAGACTCATTTTTGTTTTGCAGCACGTTCCTTTTATTCTTCATGATATCAATGCTTGTAATGTGAACAGGGAACAGCAGCTTACACCCAATATGGTATTTGCACCCCCCTTTCAGAGTGCATCACCTTGCTAGGCGTACTATGGTATTTGAGTGGGACAATGAATATAATAGCAGTGGCTCAAAGCTTTTGACTGTTCCCATCGTTTACCAGTCAGATGGGAACTATTTGATCGAGGTATTTATCTTCTTATAATAAATGCAAGCACAAAGTTGGATGGGCTTACATAAACTGACTATGATTCACCTCTATATGTGCACAGATAGGAGAAACCAATTCTCCTGGTTTAGAAATCAAAGCAACTTATCTGCATGATAACAATTTTCGGGTTGAAGCTAATGATATATGCATGAATGTTAGTTTGACTGCTTACTCAAAGGTAACTGATCTTTATGTATATTCATGGACTTCTGACGCATATTCTTTTCTTTCTAGTTCTTATTTGGAATTTTTGGGTGATGGCTGTTCTTGCTTCGGAACAATCTTTTCTTTCTAGCTTTTTTCTTTGACTTCTGAAATAGTTTTTTTATTGCCAAAAGCATTGGCCGTATCAAATATTTTAGAATGGAACTAAGATTATATTAGATGGCATTTTGTGGCTAGCACCTATTTTTGTTGATCACATTTTGTTGCCATTACATGGTAACAAGTTGTTCTCAATTTGCTAAATTCTGTGTGACCCTATGGTGCTCTGCAATTCTGTAACAAGGTTTTTCTGGACAGTTTAATTCTTCAAAGTTCAAAGCAATGCTGTTGCTTACTTGCTGATGTTTTATTATCATATCAATGTTGTTGTTACTAACTATGCTACTTTTTAGAACAAATTTTTGCTGACAAACAGTTGGGAATTAGCTAAACATTTTGGTGATGACTGATGAAACATTGCTTAATCAATAACACAACAGCACTTTTGCGTGCATGTATTTCTCTCTCTCTCTTTCTACACATGCACGGGCACATATTTAGTATGTGATTGTATGACTGCATAAGCGCATGTCTTTGGCATTGACAAAAGTCTTCTGCTTTGGGATGCCAGGATGGGACAAAGCACATTCATATATGGCATGGTTCTCACCATCATCATTTCAGAGAAAAACTGGGACTTGATTTATCTGATGATGATCAAACCCAACATACAACCAGGTTTGAGACTGCATCTCACCCTCCAGGATCTGTGGTGGCTCCAATGGCTGGTTTGGTGGTCAAGGTTGTTGTGAAGGATGGCTTAAAGGTGGAGGAAGGGCAACCTGTATTAGTGTTGGAAGCAATGAAGATGGAGGTTTGTTGTAATTGCCAGTAAATTTGGGTCAATTTTATGTTCTTTGATTTTTTTTAAAATTATTTTTCTTTCATTGTTTAGCATGTTGTAAAGGCACCATTTGCTGGCTACGTTCGCGGGCTTCATGTCACAGCTGGCCAGCAGGTTTCAGATGGCAGTCTCCTTTTCTGCATTAAGGTTAGTCAATGTTGTTTGGATGCAATGGAAGTTCAGATTTAAACTTAGTACTGCACTTCAAATTGAAATGGACATTAACTTCATTGGCTGCTCAATGTACAGGGACTGTCTACTCATTTTAGAATTTAGATGTGTTGGGATCCCACATCTCCTAGGCATAACCTTGGCAAGAGCTTAATAAAGTCCTTAGGCACCCTCCCCTTGCAAGCTGGTTTTCAAGGGTGAGTTCTACCTAGGCGGCCAATATTCAGGTGGATCATACCAATTTGGTGACAACATCCACCTGAATATTGGCTGCCTAGGTAGAACTCACTCTTGAAAACCGGCCTGCAAGGGGAGGGTGCTAGCCGTAACCAACATCACCAACGAGGACATTGGCTCTTCAAGCGTGGGGTATTGTTATGATCCCACATCACCTAGGCATATTCTTGGCAAAAGGACGTTGGCTCTTCAAGTGTGGGGTATTGTTATGATCCCACATCGCCTAGGCATATTCTTGGCAAAAGCTTAATAAAGTCCTTAGGCACCCTCCCCTTGCAGGCCGGTTTTCAAGGGTGAGTTCTACCTAGGTGGCCAAATTTTCCATTCATGGTTAATTATTCAAATAATGAAAAGCACATGCATAATGGCTAATTTCACTTTATGCAACTTGGAGTTTCCTGAGTTTAGTTAATGTTGAATGGCTATATTGCATTTCCTCTGAAAATTAGAAATAGAGAAAAATATTAGTGAAGCATGTTCATATAATAATCCCATTGCAAAAGTCAATTGGGAGTAACCTATTTAATAAGTACTGTCCTTTCCAACTAAAGTTTTGTAAAGGTTGGTTGTACGAGGAAAAAGCCAGCTAGAAATTAAAATTCATAATTTCCTAAGTCAATTTGTTTGATGTTTAATCATTGTTGTTGAAACTAGCATAGAATTTTTCCGATTGTCTAGTCTTAGATTTGATTTTGTTTTTTCTGTTGAAATTACCAATATCATGCATGAATACCTTGGTTTTGGTATCAAGCACAGTTGGACTTCACATTGTCTTGTAATATTTCCCCATTCCTAGGACATGAAAATCAACAGGTAATTTGCTTTCCTATCTTTGAACTTCGAACCCTATCAAAATCACTTATTACGGAAGGTTATCTATCTACCATACTCTATTCACTTGCTATGAATTTAAGAGAATAAAAAATATTCCTGAGTTTGTCTATTAAATTGCTTTTAATCTAATTTATTTGATTATATGCATTATAGAACCTTTGTTGAAGCATATTATTTCCTTGAACAGGGTGAATAATATTTCTCTGAAGTTCTGATTGGACGACTGGTTAAGCAACAGACAGTTGCTTGAAACATATTAACAGCATCACCATATTTATAAGTTTATGGTGAGATTGTTGTTCATTTACCTGTGTTTCATAGTACAATAAATGTAAAAGCAGAAACTCCTGTAAACCAAATATTTCTTCTGGTAATAATAATACATGCCTATTTCCTGAATTGCTACTTCTTTGCAAGTTGAATTTGCTTTCTTATCTCTCGCTCACACCCATATGCACATGCATTTTATGGTATCTTCTCAGTCGAAGTTAGGCCCCAATCCATGCCTGACATAGGGAATATTGTAAAGTTTCCTCTCTAGTCAAACTATAATAAGATTAGAAATTAATAAGAAATGTGAACCAGCAAAGATGAGGTATGTCAATGGAGTCGAAGAACTGGCAGATCGACTCATCAATTATTGGGGACATCATTTTCGCCAATTGGTGTGAACATGGAAGAACAGTGCTTATGGGTCACGGACTTATTAGAAAAATATTCTTAACAAGGGTCAAACAAGGCAATTTCTCCCTTGTTATTGGGAAAAAAAAAACAAAAGTAGATTGATTTTGTAAGATTCCTTTGAAGTGTTGATTTGTGATTTGTGATTGTTTTCTGTAATTTTGGTGCATGGCACTTGATTGATTGATGTCAGCCACAAGTGTAAGAATTTCACGTATATATTCTAGGGGTGAACATTTTCGGTTCGGTGCTGAACCGAGCCGAAAAACATGAACCGAAAGATAAACCGAACCGATAAAATAACACCGAAAACCGAATTGATAATGCTGGAACTAGTGGGTGTCAAAAACTGACACGACCTGCTAACCCGACATGAACCTGACCTGTTATTAGCGGGTTAGGGTTGAGATTTTCGACCTGTTTAATTAAATGGGTCGATACGAACCCGACCTGCTATTAAATGAGTTAGTGTCGGGTTGAAAATTTCAACCCGTGGATCAACATGTATAACCTGTTTACTGTTAATAATAATAATAATTATTATTATTATTATTTTATGTCCTGTATGTATATAAAATTTGTTTTGTTAAAAAAAAATATATAAAATTAATGATGTTTGATTTTGAATTAGGCTTTAATATTGAAATCAGGTTATATAGGTTAAATGGGTTAGGGTCAACATGAAATTAGCAGGTTAAATGGCTTTCAGATTGACCCGTTTATCTTAAAAAATAATAAAAGCTTAAACAGATCAGGTCGACCTGTTTAACCTGTTTATTAAACATATCAGATCAGGGTTGAGTTTTTTGACCTGTTTATCTAAACAGATCAGATCAGGGTTGGTCGGTTTTCAACCCAAACCTACTTGACACAAACACGAACTCGACACGACACGAACTGTTTGACAGCCCTAGCCACAGCTAACTACTACCAAAAGTAATAGAAAACTAACTTTGACTAAATTCAAAAATTAACAAAACAATTAACACATGGACTAAATAATATTCTAAGTTTGAATTATTATTCAACATTTATCCCCACTGGAAGACTTACTCATCACTGTTGTGTGCATGATGTGGGTCGCAAGTCGGATTCGAATTAGCCGGAGAAAGCCTCGAAGAGTGGGTGGAATTCAAAAAAAAAATCCTAACAGTACTCTTCTTTTATTATTATTTTTTATGTAGCGCTTTCATTTTTTACTATCACATTTCCATTACTTAAAAAATTTGATAAGATTAACATTTTTTTTGGCAAAATAATAATATTATTATTTAAAACTATTAAGTGTAATTTTTTTTATTTTTTTGAATGAGTTTCTCATTTTATTTTGGGTTGGTTTTCATGATATTATCCTAATAGCGTGCAATAAATATATTGCATGTGCAGTTTGCATTTCCTGCTTTACAGGTGCTATATATATATGAAGTTGGTAAAACGAAAATGAAAAGGATATGGCAAAGTCAGATAGTAGCAGATTCCTTTGGCAAACTGAGATCTATAGATATTGGAAGTTGCGAGCAATTAGAAACAGTTTTTCCATTTGATGTGGTGGGGCGATTCCTTATGTTAGAGAAGTTGTCTGTGGAGCGTTGCCCGTCACTACAACAGATTTGCCAACTACAAGAAGAGATCACCCTTGAAGAAACTCAAATTTTTCCTTCCTTGAAGACCTTAGTTCTTGATGGTCTGCCAAGTTTGTCAAACTTGTATCCAAGAAATGGTAACTTCCAATGGCCTTCCCTTAGAAAGTTCCACATTTTTGGCTGTCCAAAGGTGAAAACTGGGCATGGAAGCGAGAAAATAGTAGAAGCCATTCCTCCTTTCATTAATCATAAGGTTGGATTCTATGATTAAACGTGCAATTAATATATTTAATTATTACATTTTGAGCTATTTATCTTCACTCTTTAGAATTTTGATATCCTTTTTTTTCTTTGATGTCTTAATTTTTTTAACTTTTATGGATTTCCAGATCTTCCCCAATTTGGAGGAATTATCACTAGATAAAAAAAAATTCAAGATAATACTGCAATCCCAATTGCCAAAGGAGTTCCTATGCCAACTAAAAAGTCTTGATCTTAGTTTCCTTCCGAACACATTTGGTGTTACCTTATCAAGTATCCTTCGAAGATTGCCCAATCTGGAAAAGCTCAACTTGGCTAATTTTTCTTTCAAAGAAGAGCAATTCCAATGCGAAGAACCTGACATTGTTCCACTTCGAGGGATAAGAGAACTAAATCTGAATTTTATTTCCAATTTGAAGCACATCTGGAAGCAAGACTTTCAATTGTATCCTTTTCTTGAATATCTTGAAATCATAAGTGTGAGGTTTTGCGATAGTTTAATTAATTTGGCACAACCATTTGCATCTTTCCAGTATCTCACAACTCTAGATGTATATAGTTGTCACAATATGATAAACTTGGTCACGTCATCCGTAGCCAAAAGTATGCTGCAACTTGCAAAAATGACCGTTAGACAATGTCCTAAGTTGGTTGAGGTAGTTGCAAATGAGGAAGGTGGAAACCCAGAAGAAATTGTTTTTGAGAAATTGAAAATTTTGGAGCTTGTGGGTTTACCAAACCTTGCAAGTTTCAGATCCAGCAGTTGCACCTTCAAGTTCCCCTCCTTGGAACAAGTGTTTGTAGAAAGGTGTCCCAATATGAAGGTTTTCTCTGAAGGAGATGTGGGGACACCAAAGCTAAGGAGAGTGCTATTGTCAAAAATTTCTTTGGACGACTGGCGATGGGAGGGCAATTTGAATGACACAATACAACATATGTATATTGAAATGGTACATTTATTTTTTCTTTACTAGTGAAACATGTTTCTTTACTATTTGATTTTCCTATTCTTAGTCAAACTGTTAATTTAATCCTCATTGTTCACTCTTTGGTTAATGATAGTTGCCCATTATTAAATTAAATTTTATCGGTGAAATATTTTTGACTGTAGGTTGGCATTCGCGGTCGGTATTATGATTTGCGGATCTCGGAATTGCCCCGCAGGCAATTTCCAGTTGAAACACTTGTGAAAAGTTTAGAGGTGTTCAATTGTGGAGCATTTTCGTATGCCATACCTTTCTATGTGGTGCAGAGGTTGGGAAACTTGATAGTTTTGACGGTAGCAAAAAGTGATTCAATTGAAGAAGTATTTGGTTTGGGAGACCAAAATAATGTTGATGGAGGGCCAGCTACTAGTCTTATGTCCAATTTACGTGAACTGCGGTTAATTGATTTACCAAGATTGAGGCATGTGTGGAACCCAAATCCTCTAGGACTTTTGATCTTCAAAAACCTAAAACATCTTAGAATTCATAATTGCAGCTCCTTGACAACTGTATTTACGTTGTCTGTGGCACAAAGCCTTGAACTACTGGAGTTAATTCAAGTAAAAGGTTGCATTTTGCTTGAACAAATCATTACAGATGAAGGTGTGGAAGCAGAACGGAATAACACTATACTCCTTTCATTATTATCCACCAGTCTTGAGAATTTGCCTGAATTAAAAAGTTTCTATTCAGGATGCGGTGTTATTTGTTGTCCAACATTGAAACAAATTGATGCTGTCAGCTGTCCAAAATTGAAGTTATTCAGTTCTGCATTTTCATGCATGTTAAC